>JAOTQJ010105544.1:0-11323 GCA_025642045.1 Solanum sejunctum | reverse complement strand
GTCAGCGATATGCCCTTTAGGTTGCCATCTCTCCTTTCCAAGCCTTCTCAGGACTTTAAGTTACTAGATCACTTGGCGAGTTACTGTAGCATCACCAACTTGATTCAATGACTCACCTAAATGCCTCTTGACCTTACCATTGTTGCCAAATTTTTGTAGAACTTTTTCGAAGGACTGGCGAGGTCATGAATACTCGCTGAGTTGATTTTGTGACTCGCCCATTTTGTTTGGATCTCGCCAATTTGTCCTACCCAAAACTAAAAGGTTTTACATGGGTTAGCAAGCACGACTTAGATTTCTAAACCATTTTTGGGGACTCACCAACCACGTTGGTGAGATAAAAAAATTAGTTTTTCTTGGTGTAATTTTTCTTCTATTTTTATCTGATTTTGACTATCCTTTCATCCAATTCTTATAATATATTATTTCGCAGATACAACTAGACCTCATCAACCAATGCGACATTTGATGCATAAGATAGATGGTTGATCCCAAAGATAAAAAGGCTCATAACTGAGACTCAATAGTCAGATTTGGGCTCCAGCTCGACTAAAGTGGATTAGATGGATGACAATGAGTCTAATGAGTAAGAAACTTTCCTTTCACCATAGTACACATACCATAGACACCATTACCACGACCACCTATTGATATTCCTCAATCGTTGGAGCTTACTTAAATAGAGATGCATTCCAAGTCATACATGACCCGATGGTTGATCCACCGCCATTAGTAGTGCCTATTATTGCCCATAATCCTTGAATTGTCTCAAACCTATAGGATTGCATACAATTTTTGAGGAGAAGCAGTCATCTACTAATGTTGTTGTAAATCGATATACTAACATATGGGACACAATAAAATTTCATCGATTTGAGCCTTTCATAGGGCCTTATACTCCATATATGCCATCGTTAATTCGAGAGTTCTACAAGGATAATAACAACACTTAAAGCCAAAAAAGGGAGTGCTACTCAAGCCTATGTATGTTGTTGAAGTCAGGGCAAAATGGTTTATTTGGGGCCTTCAAGGATAAATGAAGTCCCAAATTGTAATGTTATGAGTCAAGATTATTTCTATGACAAGTTGTCCAAGCATGTGGATGAGTTATGAGGAGGCCCGCTTCATTATTAGCTGATATCACATCCCCATGGATCAGCGATGGGCTTACTATTGAGAAGTAGGACATTAATATTGCCACCCGCTACTAGTTTTGATTTATTAACAACACTTTGATGCCATCCCAGAATGAATACATCAATCGACATTCGAAGGCTGCTCTATTAGGATATATCATGGATCAAGTATGTCTAAATTTGTGTCAGATCATCATACCTAGGACTTTTATGAGGTAGTGGAATTAGCTAACATCACTAACTTTGTGAATTAGTGAGAGTCCTATTTATAGAGGCCACTGTTATTTAGGTCAGCTCATCCACTTCTAGGGATATTTGCAAGATCGAGGTAGATTATCTGAGTGATTTGAAGGCTAGTAAGATGTTTCCCTCCTACTAATACTACACTAGTCATCAATCTGGCGACACTTTAGATTGAGCCAACAATTTTTAAGACTCCATCAATTGCGGCTTTTGATTCGGCCCAACCTAATCCTTCTACCATAACATCCACCTCTATTGTTGATTTGTCTAGATTTGTTGCACTTCCATATACTTTTAGTTCTAGGCCACCCTTGACTTAGGCCATGATTTATCTAATATGTAGTCTATCCTATTTGGATGGTGTTTATTCCTCACGCCCAGAGTCTCGACTGCTTACGATGATTACCAAGGCTATAGCAGCTACCATTACACCATTGCAGATGGAGTTGATTAACCAGTGCCATATTTTATTCAGTTTTGCTATGAGGTTAGATCTCCTCACATGTTGTATTGAGGACCTAGAGAAAGTTGTGAGTAGTTCTAATATGGTGATAGCCCTTAGAGATGATGTCACGGCTCTAAAGGTGATGTAGATGAGGTTTGATCTACTAATATTTCTATGTTATTTGGGTGGTGGTGATGTTTCACCTATGTTTATGCTAGTTCCAACATAGAGCTCTAATTAGCCATCTATATTAGCTATTTTTTATATCAGTTGTTGTTAGAAGGGTGCAATTATTAGGTATTAACATCGAGGAGGAGGATCTACCTATGAATATTAATGAGGAGGATTTGATGATCTAGAACATACAAAAGAGGATATGTCTACGGGCCTTCAACATTTGGAGAAGGCCCATCTTCAAACTACTTTCACTAATTCATATGAGGATATGCCAACTCAGCAAGCTACTATTGATCCTAGTTCGAGCATTAATGCCCCTAAGACTACTACCCACAGTGATCCCCCACCTCCCCAGACATGGCCTTATAGGGGCACATTCATTATTACTATTTTTCTCTATTTAGTCATATTCTTATGTTATTCAGCATATAGGAGACTGACGTTCTTTTTAGAGAGGCTGATAGTTAGTACCTGATCCATTTGGTTGTATATATTTGTTCACTTTCAACTCCAATTTTTGTCTATATATATTGCATTATTCTAGCTTGATGGTTTATTTATATTTGTTAGCTTCTTTGTTATTTTTGTTTCTTGGTATTTTATTATTGTTATGTTTATCGATTGGCGATGTATTATGATGGATTGGGTGGTGACATTATTAAGGGTAAATCGCCGATTAATTGTTAGTATTTGATGGTCATTCACGGTGAAGTATGAGTAATCATTTGATCTATTAGTCTTCTTTTTTTAGAAATTTGTATGAAAAATATTTTAGTGTTCTCTTATGCATTTAAGTGTTGATCATAATCAATATCAATTTCTTGAATTATACTTGTGATAAACGATATACGAAGGGCAATCTTATGAGTTATTATGAGTAGCATAAGTCATGTGTGGACTTGTAACATTGTGTTATTTGTTGCATACATTGAGTCTTACGAGGATCATAGCCCTTGAGCAAACTCAATTAGTTGGATAGTGTTGAGAATTATGCTAATAAGTCGTGTGTGGCAAGGTTTACTTTGAAAAAATGCTTGACAGAACATAGAACTTGCCTGGTTGTTCCATTTAATTAATATTGGTGTATGGAAGAAAGGATCATAAGCATTTTCTTAGAGTGTGCATTGAAAATATATAGGCCCTATGACCATCTTTTTATATTTGACAGATTGTGACCCCAGCTTGGCACTGTTTAAGCCTAACCTATCCTTCTTATATAACTTGAAACAAAATTTGAAATCAGTTTGTGAAAGAAAAACCCTTGTTTCCCTACATATATTCTTCTTGGTGTATTGGCTTGGAAAACATTCCAACATTAGGACAAAAACCTTAGTTGGTGTGTGGCAACTAAAGAAAAAAGAGAAGCGAGTATATAGTTAATGAAAATTGTTCCTAGGAATGGTAAATTGGTTTGGCAATATTTTGAACACCTCCCTTCTACTTATTTGAAAAGAAAAAGAGAAAAAGAGAAAATGGAAAAGAAGTAGAAGTCCTTGTTTTCTGGTACATGTGTTCAATACAGTTGTTGCTATAACTGAAAGGCAGGAGGTGTTAGAAAGTGATGTAAAAGGTTGAAAAAATTTGATGTACATGTGCACCAGGTTGATTCATTAAATCTGGGAAACAAAAGACCAATATTAAAAACACCAAGAAGTTTAAGTCACTATTCCACATTCTTGACCAAATCCTTTCACTCGGTCCTATTACAAGCCCAAAATTCATTTTTGATCTTTCATGAATTGATTGACATGTTGAATGGAAAATAAAGGCAAGTCCATGAGTGGAAATTGGGTGTATTTTTCTTATTTGGGAGTGTGAGGGTTGATTATTATTCCCATTCTTATCTTGTCATTAAAATTTGTGAGATGGTAAAATCTTTGTCGGAGTAAGGGGAATCTAGCACCTTTGTTAAACATGAGTTAGTCATTGGGCATGATTTTGTGAGCAAGTGCTCAAAGTGTTAAATTCTAATCATAGCTTGAAGCTTGGGGTGTATAGTTGATGTTTAGCATGATTAGCGAGGTTTGCATGGCCCAACATGTTGATTTTCAATTACCACACTTTGCAGACTTGATCCTTGAATTGATTAACATTTGATTTACTTGAGTACAAGCAGCATTTGAAGTTGGGATTGTTGATGAGTCATGAGAATTTGACTCATTTAGTTCTTTAATTGCTAGAAAAAAAGTGTCCATAATGTCTTATGCCATAAATAGATGTGATTTTATTATTTTATAGATAGGGAAGTCTTTGGACATGAATTGGATGAAAAGTCGAAGAAAAAGCATAAAAAACTAGCAAAACAGAAGAAATATGACATCATTCTCACCAAATGCATTGGGTGACTCACCCACATGCAGTTGGACCTCGCTAAACATTCCAATAAGTGAACCAACTGAAAAGCATGAATTGGCGATCAAGAGTGTTTGTCGATGACTCATCACCTAGGTAAAATGAGATGAACAGTCAATCACAACTCCTCAAAAAGATGCCATCCCTAAAGCTAGTTCAAGGGTGAGAATGATCTCTAGTTGGTGACTTGCCCACTCAATTCAATGAGCTTAATTTATCTCCCCAAATCTTCTCAAAATTATAATCAAGGTGAAGTAGAAATAGTGAGCAAAAGATACCAAGGGCTCCTCACTAACTAAGTTAGTGAGCACAATCTTGCTTGCTGAGTCATCCATAAATTTTTTTTGTCAAAGTTGAGAAGAAAAAGGTGAGCAAAAGGAGCAAAAGGTGACTCATTTACTCAGTTGGCAAGCTTAATAAATATTGCTAAAGAGAAACTTTTCTATAAGTTAAATAGCTCAATTTTACAAGGTTCAAGAGAGTTTCTACGAGAGAATACACATATAATTCGATCTTCAGAGTTCAGAGCGTAGAATTTGAGGATTTTGTACTTAGACTAAGTTATTGAACAATTAATTTGGGGAAATTGCAATCAATTTAAATGGATAAACATGAATTTGGTATAATTTCATTTTTTATTTTTATGTCTAGCTAAACCCAAACCTTCTAAGAGGATGTAGTAGTTGAACTTGTAGATTTGCTTTATGGTTATTTGACAATTGCTTAATTATTGATTGAACGATTATGGGTTTCACAATTTCTCCATGTTTTATTATGAATTAAGGTCATAAATTTAATTCTATCTTAGATTTCATGCATACTTAAGAGGATTGTATGGAGTGGTAAAATTGATGAATGAATATTACCTTGTGTTAATATAATTACTTTCGAGAGATGATAATTGTACTGACGTATTGAGTGTGTCGCATCGTAACCCAAAATTATGCTTGAGAATGTAAGGTTTGATATTTGGCATGTTATTTAGAGTTTCATATCAAATTTCTTTTCTCACCTAACCTACCCATACAAATTCAAATCACTTTGCATCGTAAACACCCATCTAAACCTACTAGTTTAACTACGCATTTTTCCTCCCAGAAGAACTTTTCCAACTTTGAGTACAAACCAATTTTATTCATCTGGTTATGAATTTAACTAATTAGATATAATTACATATTTATGTTTATTCTTTTATTTCCAACACTTCATCAGTTTAGATTACATTACTACTTCTCAATTGACCTTAACTCTTGTTCATTTCAAGGGGGATCGACCCCAACCTAGTTGGGTTTTTAATATTATTAATGATTGTACATCAAAATTCATTTGAGGTGTTGTGAACATCATCAGCAGTGCACTTGGAAAAAATTTTAAGTTTTGAGAATCAATGTATGAGGCCTCTTTACGGTCTATACTTGGATTTATGGACTATAAACCACTGTCATGAGTGGGGTCCTTTAAGTTGAAAACTTGGCAGAGTATGGATGGGGACTACAAGTGGTGTTTATGAATCGTGGTTGTATTTACGAATTGTAAATTGAGGTTCAGAGACTTTTTCAAATGCCAAAAATGTAACAAGGATAAAACCCTTAGTTTACGAGTCATACTCCAATCAATGACTCACAGATTGGATTCGTGGATTGGGTCAAACAAAATTTAATAAAGGACTTTTTGGTCATTTCTCACCCATTTGGCTCCTAACTACATTATTTTAACCCCAATAACAACCATAATGTCCTTATATATAATAAAATCACTCTTATTCTCTTTTAATCCCAAATTATCTCTAAATCTTCCAAGGCTTCTCTATCAAGGATTTCCCCTATTGAAGAACTAGGGACCCAATTCTCCCATGGATTCAATTGTCACATTCTTCTAAATTTCTAAGATTTCTTCAACTAGGTATTTAGATCTTCATCTATGGAGCCCAAACCAAATTCTATTTTCCTTAAGTATCAAGCACGACATTTTATAGGTTTTCATAATTTCCCCTTAATTGCTTAAATTATGATTACTACTTGATTTATTCACTCAATTATATATGAATTTTGATTATTGATATGAATTACATGAGTTTCAATTGATTTATGAGGGATTTCAATTACATGTTGATTTGGGCTTCCGGCATTGATATGGGTTCCCCTAAATGTGATTCAATTTGATTTCAAATTGTATGATTTCATATCATTTATATTCATCTTCATGATTTTAGACTCAATTGACCATTAACCCATATTTTGCTCTAATTTCTATTTCAAGTTATGATTCATGAATAAGACTCAAAGTAATCAAGTATGCTTGTGATCATGATTATGAAAGGGTGACTTAAGACCCTATCTTTATGCAAATTGACAAGATGGGGCATATGCCCACACTTCATGTAAGTTAAGTAGATGATCCATTATTATGATTTAAATTGATTTACTTGATCATTTTACAAGTTATGAAACTACGATTCTCTATGAGTGATGAATTATGTTGTTGACAATATATGTTGCATGATTGTGTTTTTTGTATTTTTTGGCTTAGCACTAAATAAGGCTTAATATGGGGTTCGACCTAAGCGGTCATTATATAAAGTCTTAATTTTTATAACTATATGCCACTACAAGATTGTGTGCTTTTATAGCTTAGTTAGTAGATCCAATATAGAAATAATGTTTTGACATCCACTTTGTGTGGGTATAGTCTATCTTGGCAAGTAGGCTACTCGTTCTCAAGAGTAGAGGCAACATGGGGATTCCATGTAAAAGCCCACATGATCTTATTGTCGGTTATGATTTTATTCCCACATAAGTATGTGTCATGACCCAAATCGGATCGCGACTAAAAAAAATAAATAAAGGAGAAACAATCGCATCATAATATACACAATCCCAAAACCTGGACAACAACTAAAGTGGAAAAATATAATAAATACAACTGTCTCAAATGGAATACAAGGTTGATGATATCTGATACCAAGTCTAAAAAGGAAGCAATAAAAGAAGTCTCAAAGATCTATGACGACTCGAAGTCTAAGCCTCATCGATAAGATTTCGGTAGCTGAAGAAAAGTTCAACTAGAGTAAATCAACTACCCGTGTAGGTCCCTGTGCTTGATCTGCATGGAGAAAGAAATTAGGGGTAAGTACACAAAAATGTATCCAGTAGGTTCAACTAACTATGTAAGAGAAATTGAATATGAAATAACGAAGAACCCTATCACTTACATCAAAACAGTTAGTACACAATAAAAACATGAGTAGAAAAGGTAAAGACATCAAATACAATCAATGATGCAATGCATGAATGCAATGGCGCCACAGGCCATGTATGAGGTGGAATATGACTGTTGCAGGGCCGATGTACATATCTATTAAGTTGATGCTACAAGATAGAACCGGAGGGCATCACAGGCTATGTATTCATATTATCGAGGCATTGCAGACCATGAACTCAAATCTCTCAAGGCGTTGCAGGCCATATGATGAACTATCTCAATGTATCATAGAGTATCAAATGGTATAAATGCAATAAGATATATGCATACCAATGCAACCAATCATGAATAAGATGTGTACATACCAATGCAATTAACTAATTATGCGATATGTGCATACTAATGCATCCTTCCAAGAATATATATAATAGCAATATAAATGGAAATAAATATGTACAATAACTATCACGTCAAATAGGCCATATCATGTGTATCAACTAGTACCATAAAGTTATCACGATATCTCATATCATCACTTTTTCATCAACTATCAAGGTGTTAATGAAACAATGCTCTACAAATACCCAAGTACCATACATCTCAAATTTATTGCAATCATCATCAATTATTCACAACACTATCAAAAAGCAATCTCAAGTCTAATATTATTATAATGATATCCAAAATTAATCTACTCTCACAATATCATCTCAATTCAGCACCATTTACTTAGTTTTCAGCATAGCTGATATCATATTTCCATCAATTTCAATCATATCATGTCATTGGCTCATAAATTAAGGTAAATCTGACAATTATCATATACCATGTCCAATAACTCAAATTTAGTCTAAGAGGTTAGTCAAACCTACCTCAATGCCGAAACCGCACTATCACAACCTTTCAATCAACTCAAGCCTCCAAATAATCCTTGGGCTGACCAATCACTACCAAAATAAATACTATGCATCAAGAGTAGCATTTTGATACTCATAAATTGGCTTAGGGGCAAAATGGTCAAAATTAGATCTATACTTCGAAGATCTCGAATATGGATATTGACTTTAAAATCAGCTTCTATATGAACAAAGGAGTCTATGGTGAAAATCCCACTAGAATCGAGTTTAAATCGAAGGAGAAATCACTCTTTAAAGTTTCAAAGTCAAACACCCAAAATCCCCAATTTTGGACATTCAAAATCATGAAATTTAAGACTAAAGTAAGATAACACTTATGAAAAATAATTAAAATAGTGTTCGAAACACATACTCAACAAATTGCTTTGAAAATCCTCTTTCAAAATCATCCTGAAAGCTTTGAAAGGTCAAAAATGTAGTAAAAAGAGTGTTCCTCGGATTTAATTTTGTGCATGTGACAAATATACTCCACGAACGCGGGTGGGGTCCCGCGAACATAATGAAGGCTAACCTGCGAAGGCAGAGAAGAAACACGATAGGGCCATACACACACGTACTCCACCAACACGGATCAATACTCAACATGGAGGGTAAAAATTACCCAAACCTCTGAATGTGAGGCTTCTCCACGAATGAAACAAGTTAATGCTTTGTGTCAGCAAAAATAACCAACAATAAAACTTGGAATAGGCACTTAGAATCCGAAGTCACAATTTCACAAGCCATATGTGTATCAATACCAAAAATGATGATCTAAACTCAACGAAATAATCAAAATTTGATTTTGAGGTCTCCATAAAACATTTACCAATGGAAGTCAAAGAAACTAGTTTTAAAACTCAAAATACCAAAATCTGCCCTCAGTAACACCAGAAATTATGATAAGACCATTTCTGCCATTAGTTTCACTATCCAAAACTAGTCGAACTATCAGAATTTTGACTCAAACTTTTTTTGAACGCCGAATGTTGACCAGAGCCAAACTTTGGTTCTGGAAACAACTAAAAATGCAACTTTGGGCCTAGAAATCTCACTTTAACTCCTAATTCAGTTTTGTAACTTCTCCTTGACTAAATTTGACATTCTATAGCTGATGATATCACTGAATTTCTGATCTAACACTCAAAACTCAAAATGGCATAAAAACTCACTTTTTCAACAACTAAAGCTTCCAAAAAATGCCAATACTCATATTTTCAACTTCTAAAACTCAGGATATTAGTTTGAACAATAAAGATAGTTCAAAATAGGCCAAAAGCAACTTAATAAAGGGTAAAATAGTATTTCTTATAGATAAACACAAAAATGACCAATCGGGTCATTACATCATTCACCACAAAAAAATTATTCGTCCTTAAACATAAAGGAGAAATGAGGTACTTGGAGCCTCAAAATGGAGAGGATATTTGGCCCACATATCTGACTTCAACTCCCAAGTAGCCTCATCAACAGAATGGTACCACCACTGAACCTTTACTAAAGGCATATTTTTAGATCTCAATCTCCAAATAGGCTCCTCCACATAAGACAAATCTGAACCCAATTCAACAGAATCATAAGAGATCACATGGGACTCATTAGAACTATACTAGCAGAGAATGAAAATATACAAAATGGGATAAACAGCTGATAATCCAGGTGGTAAGGCCAATTCATAGGCCACCTCACCAACTCTTCTCAAAATCTTAAAGGAGCAAATGAATCTAGGCTTAACTTTCCCCTCTTCTCGAATCTCATCATGCCCTTCGTGGGTGAAACTTTTAACCATACATGTCACTAATAGAGAACTCAAAAGGCCTAACCCTCCTATTTACATAACTCTTCTAGCTAATCTAAACTGTCAAAAGTCTACTTTGAATCAACCCAAGTGTCCATGGTATCCTAAAGAAAATAAAAATCTAACACCTCAGTTGTGAAACAACCCCAAAAAGTGCCCAAAAATGTGCCTAAAAAATGTCCATATCCATGCGTGATATCAAAAATTCGACTTTATATTCTTGTTCAGGGGAAAAAATTGAGTGGGGAATGAGTATAACCCAAACTTTAGAAGACTCGTAGCAAAATTTGATTTTCACATATTTTCAAATTGTAGTAGCTGTCTGTGATAGCTTGGCGATACGGACCTGTCGCCGAGCTATATAAATTTGTCCTCGCGAACCAGATGCAGAATTGTATATTTTGTTGCCAATTTTTCCTAATTCGGTTCAAGGTCTTTGGGTCTTGGGCCTAAGTCTTCCCATGTGTAAAAACACCTACATTTAGTCATTTTTCAACTCCATATCATACAAGACATTCAACAAAACCTTCTCAAACACTTCGACAAATATTTTACTCAAAATCAAGGGTCCCAAACTCATTCTGGATCTTAAGGAATTCAATCAAGCTTCAAGTTCTCATCTCAATCTTCATCAAAGAAATTTCCAATGTTTAGATTTGTGGGTTTCAACTATTGGGTCCTTTCACCCATGGTGCCCAACCTTCCTTTTTATTTAACTTGCATAATTTCAAGTTAGATTATCTATGGGTATCTTCCATTATGAAATTTGCTTATACACTATGTTGGGGGGTTTGTAAAATATTGATTTTTTAAGCATGTTTTGATCCATCAATCTAAGATCTATGATGTGTTTTGGTGAGAGGTTTCAATATATTTTGCAAGGTGGTATTACTAAGTGTTGGTGGGTTGATTTACTCCAAATTTTATTACATGAGTTCATTCTTTAATTGCATGGTTTTATACTCGCATTACACACCCACCAAGTGTTTGATAAAATATCCCGTTTAGGGTTCTTGGGCTATTGATGATCCATTGCATAACCTATGACTTGAAGGACTTTATGATGATGAAAATA
>JAOTQJ010105543.1:0-44228 GCA_025642045.1 Solanum sejunctum | reverse complement strand
AAAAATATAATAAAAAGTAGAAAGAGTGTAGCCCGAGGACGTAGGCACCACTTGCCGAACCTCGTAAATCATTTGTGTTCTTTTTTCTTTATTTTTCTCTACAAGTAGTCTACCTTAGATACCATGCTTTGAAAGTTGGCCAAGTGGTTCTTTCTCTTTGGAAAGCACGAGTTAGAAATTACCAACTCAAAAGCTTTAGCAAAATCTAAAAGCAAAGTTCCACGTCCATTTCTCTCCCCAAAACCAAAACCTCTATGAACATCATTAAGGCCTCTAGAAGTATCCCCGATATAACATTAAAATCTCCCCTAATGAAAATCTTCTCAATCTTCTATATACTTCTCCCAGAAGAGCCTTTTTGCCTGCTCATCCAGGCCCACCTAAGTAGCATAAGAGCTAATAATGTTCAAAATAAGCCCACCAATGACTAACTTAATCGTCATCAATCTCTTATTAATCCTTCTAATCTCCTCTACTTACTCCCTAAGGTCACCGTCTACTAAAATACCTATAGTATTTCCATCTTTTGAGTCACCTGAGTACAATTTCTTAAACCTATCCACATCCTGTTCCTTGGTATCTACCCATGGAGTTTTTTGGATACACACTATATTAATCTTCCTCCTTTTGAGAATCTTCACCAACTCTGTCGACCTTTCTGTCAGCAATCTCTATATTCTGCGACCCTATTCTCAACTTATAAGGACCTATAACCACTATATCATTACTGTCCCTTGCGTCCAGCCTCAATTGAGGACCTGACCCTAGTCCAATATCATTCACCAAAGCCACTATAAAGATGTCAACTACTCCAAAAAATACTTGAAACTATTAAAATAGGTTTATAATCTGAAAGACCAGGCAACATGCAACTATAAAGCAAATCAAAGAAAGCCAAAAAAAAGGTAGAAGTTAAAGCCCTAGTAAAATATACTGTTAATAAAGAAATCAATAAAAATAGTGAAGCAATAGTTTGGACTATACTATAGTACAAAAAAAAAACAAGAATATGCACATGAGCAACATTAAAATAGAAAAACTTGTAATTATGGAGATACTTAAAAATGAAATCAGCAACTAGTAGTTAAGAATTTTACAACTGATGATTATGGCAAGAAAGCAAGATAGGTAGAAAACAAAGGCATTCCCAATCAACTTAGAAAGATGGTAGAACTGTAAACAGAAACACAATGTAATTTTCAAGCCCTAAAAATCTTGTCAGACATGTAAAGAGGGAAGAGGAAGAACTTGGAGTACCTGCTATTGTTTAAAAATGAAATTTGGGAAGACGCAACTTGGTTCATCTTTGGTTGAGTTGTGTTAGCCTTGGAGTTGAAGACGGTGCGTTCCCATAGTTACTACAAAATCTGTCTCTAACAACTATGAATAGATTGTGTCATAGACCAAACCAAGAAAGCACTAAGTTCCTCCACTCCTGTAGTCATGCAACAAAGATTGGCGTCTTTGCAAAGTGGCCAGAGATTAGATCAAAGGTGTCGGAGATGAGATCAGTGCAAGAGAGAAGTCGTCGAAGAAAGGTGCCGTCAGAAATTAGATCGAAGCCACTGGATATGAGATCGGTGCGAGAGAGAAGTCGCCAAGAAAAGATGTCAGTGGAAATTAGACCAAAGTTGCAAGAGATAGATTAGCACGCGAGAGATTTCAGCGGAATGGTCTTTAAGTATTAGTCTAGTCTTTTGAGACATTTCCTTGGAAGACTACAGTGAAATAAAAAACATGCAAATGATTCGAAGAAAATTTGTAGAATATATTAATAAAATTTATAATTTGATTCTACAAATTATGATTCTACAAATTTTTTCCGAATCATTTGCAAGTTTTAAATTTCACTATAGTCTTCCAAGGAAATCTTGAAAGACTAGATTAATATTGAAAGACTATTCCAACAAAATCTATCATGTGCTGATCTCATCTCTGGCGACTTTGAGCAAATTTCCAGCAACATCTTTCCTTGGTGACTTCTCTCTCGCACTGATCTCATCTCCGGCGGCTACGATCTAATTTTCGGTGACACCTTTCTCCGGCAACTTCTCTCTCACGTGGATCTCATCTCCAACACCTTTGATCTAATCTCTGGCCACTTTGTAAAGGCGCCAATCTTTCTTGCAGGACTACAGGAGTGGACGAACTCTTGGACTTTCTTGGTTTTCTTGGTTTGGTCTATGAAACGACCTCTTCATAGTTGTTAGCGACAGATTTCATACTAGCTATGGGAACACAAAGTCTTTGGCTACGAGGCCAGTGCAGTTCAGCCAAAGATGAACCAAGTTACGTCTTCCTAAATTCCATTTTTCAAGAAGTATCCAGTACTCCAGGTTCTGCTTCTTCCTTCTTTACGTGTCAGGCAAGATATAGGGCTTGAAAATTGTATTGTGTTTCTCTTATAGTTTTTCCATCTTTCTAAGTTGATTGGAAATGTCTTTGTTTTCTATCTATCTTGCTTTCTTGCCATAATCTTCTACTAGGAAGTTCTAAAATTCTTAACTAGTAGTTGCTGATTTCCTTTTTAAGTATTTCCATAATCACAGGTCTTTCTACTTTAGTATAGTTGTTGTGCATGTTCTTTTTTTTTCTGGACTATAGTAAAGTCCGAACTATTGCTTCACTATTTTGATTGATTTCTTTATTGATAGTATAATTCACAAGGGCTCATCTTCTACTTTTTGTTGCTTGCTCTGATTTTCCTATTATAGTTGCATCTTTTTGGTGAACATACTAAATGGCTTAAGTTTGAAGAAACCATTCTAAAATAAAAGGCTAATATTAGATGGCTTGAAGAAGGAGATGCTAGGACCAAATATTTTCATGCCATGCTGCATGAACTAGAGATAATATTATGTTATGTGCCATGGCGCATGAATAGAGATATGGGAAGCAATGTTTGCTCTTAGCCCTAAGGGGTCGTTTGGTGTAAAGGAAGGAGAAATAATCCCAGGATAAAAGTTTAGAAGGTCTTAAATGATTGTTCGCTTGGCAAAGGCGGGATAACTTATCTCGGGACTAATAAATAGTACTGGGATAAGTTATCCCTTCTAATGGGTGGTATACTAATCCCGGGATAAAAAGAGTCGATGACAATAATATCTTGTACACTCTTTTTATAACTCACTTTGCATATTTACATTATTTTTAATACAATATATTATAATATTCAAAACCTTCACTTTTTTTTATAATACTAATTCATATTTTTCTATTAAAAAATTGCACACTAATTATTATGTTTTTTTATATTTTAATTTTTCATAAATCCTTTTTTACCTTAACAAACTTAAAAATGCAAGTTTTATTTGTAAATTAAATTTTTTTAAAAAAATTTATTTAAAAATGCATACGATATTATTATGAAAATGCACACCTAAAAATATTTAAGCTAAATAAGATGAGAGATTTATTTTAAAAACGAATATTGAATAACTAAAGTTAGCAAACAAAATACATTAAAAACTAATAAATTAAAGGGTATTATTGTAAACAAGTATAATATTCTTAAAATTTATCCAACAAACCAAACACTCAATAAAGTATAACCTCAACATAACTTATCCCATCATTACTAATTCCAACATAATTTATCCCATCATAACTTATACTCAAGCCAAACGACCCCTAATAATATACCTGACCTTGATGCTTTCGGGGGTTCCTTTTATAAAAATTGTTGGGATATTATCAAAGAGGACCTAATAAATGTTATCAAAGATGTGTTTAATGGGGCAATACTTACCAAATTATATATACGCACCTGCCTCAATTCTTCTACCAAAAGTGGAAAATCCTTCACCTTTTAGTGACATGAGACCTATTAGCCTCAGTAACTACTCCAACAAGATCACCTCTAGAATTTTGAGTACCAAGATAAATCGTCTATTACCTAAAGTCATCTCAGAAAATCTGTCAGGTTCTATTAAAGGAGGATCGATCACCGATAATGTTCTTCTAGCCCAGGAGGTCATTCATGCTATCGACAAAAAGGCTTGGGGTGGGAATGTGGTGATCGAACTTGACATAACAAAAACTTACGATAGTGTCATTTAGAATTTTCTAATCGCTGTTATGACAAAGCTTGGGGTTGCTGAGATGGACCGATTTGGATGGAGATCCATCTCTAGTGTTTGGTACTCAGTGTTGATAAATGGTGTCAGGAGAGGTTTTTTCCACTCTACAAGAGGAGTTAAACAAGGAGATCCTCTTTCTCCTTCCCTATTTGTTCTTGGGGCAGAAGTACTATCAAGGTTACTCAACCAACTTCCTTTTATTAGTTCCATCTTTTCTTGGACTTCTTAGTTCCATCGCGAATCTTCTGGATGCCCACCAATTTGCATTTCGATACCCCTAGCACCTCTGTAGCTGCTTCGCTAAAGAAACTACCCATCTTATTCCACATGTTGTTCACATCCCTGCTACTACTCCAAGCCTCCATACCACTCAACTTCTCCCCAATCTCCCATGAAAGAGAGAGTCAAGCCACCTCATTTAATCCTCGATTGGTCTTGTAAGATCTTCTTGCTCCTATCCCTCTTAATTTCCAAGTACATCACCAAAATCTTATGTTGAATAGTAAGATTCTAACTTGAAATAAGATTCTCACTCGAAATAACCTTGCAATCTTTACAAAGGCCTCTATCACCCTTCCTGAGGCATAAGTAATCTATCTTACATACCATTCTTTGAAAGGTAACTAAGTGGTTCTTTCTCTTTGGAAAGCACGAGTTAGAAATTACCAACTCAAAAGCTTTAGCAAAATCCAGAAGCAAAGTTCCACGTCCATTCTTCTCCCCAAAACCAAACCTCTATGAACATCATCAAGGCCACTAGAAGGGTCCCTGATATGGCCATTAAAATCTCCCCTAATGAAAATCTTCTCAACCTTCTTTATACCGCTTATAAACTTATTTAAATTCTCCCAGAAGAGCTTTATTGCCTGCTCATCCAGGCCTACCTAAGGAGAAAAAGAGCTAATAATGTTCAAAATAAGCCCACCAATGACTAACTTAATCGTTATTAATCCTTCTAACCTCCACCACTTACTTCTTAAGGTCACTGTCTACTAAAATACCTACACCATTTCTATCTTTGAGTCATCTGAGTAACATTTTTTAAACCTATCCACATCATATGCCTTGGTATCTACTCATTGAGTTTTTTGGATGCACACTATATTAATCTTCTTCCTTTTAAGAATCTTCACCAACTCTGTCGACCTTTCTGTCAGCAATCTCTATATTCCGCGACTCTACACTCAACTTATAAGGACCTGTAACCCCTATATCAGTACTATCCCTTGCTTCCAGCCTCAATTGAGGACCTAACCCTAGTCCACTATCATTCACCAAAGCCACTAGAAAGATGTCAACTACTCCAAAAATATTTAAACTATTAAAATAGGTTTATTATCTGAAAGACCGAGCAACATGCAACTATAAGGGAAATCAGAGAAAGCAAAAAAACAAGTAGAAGATGAAGCCCTAGTGAGCTATACTGTTAATAAAGAAATCAATAAAAATAGTGAACCAATAGTTTGGAATATACTATAGTCTAGAAAAAACAAGAATAGGCATAGGAGCTACACTAAAGTAGAAAAACCTGCAATTATGGAGATACTTAAAAACGAAATCAACAACTACTAGTTACGAATTTTACAACTTCCTAGTAGATGATTACGGCAAGAAAGCAAGATAGGTAGAAAACAAAGGCACTCCCAATCAACTTAGAAAGATGGCAGAACTGTAAACAGAAACACAATGTAATTTTCAGGCCCTAAAAATCATGCCAAACATGTAAAGCGGAAAGAGGCAGAACCTGGAGTACTGACTTCTGCTTGAAAAATGAAATTTGGGAAGACCTAACTTGGTCCATCTTTGGTCGAGCTATGCTGGCCCCGTAGTCGAAGACCGCACGTTCCCATAGTTATTGCAAAATATGTCGCTAACAACTATTAATAGATTGTTTCATAGACCAAACCTAGAAAGCTCTAGAGTTCCTCCACTCTTGTTCTCATGCAATGAAGATAGGCACCTTTGTGAAGTGACCAGAGATTAGATCAAATGTGTCAGAGATGAGAGAAGTCATTGGAGAAAGGTGTTGTCAGAAATTAGATCGAAGCCGCTGGATATGAGATCGGTGCGAGAGAGAAGTCACTCAGAAAAGATGTAACTAGAAATTAGACCAAAGTTGCTAGAGATGAGATCGACACGTGAGAGATTTCATCGGAATAGTCTTGGAGTATTAATCTAGTCTTTCGAGAGATTTCCTTGGAAGACTACAGTGAAATCAATAACATGCAAATGATTAGAAGAAAATTTGTCGAATATATTAATAAAATTTATAATTTGATTCTACAAATTTTCTTCGAATCATTTGCAAGTTTTTAATTTCACTGTAGTCTTCCAAGGAAAT
Organism: Solanum sejunctum; assembly: GCA_025642045.1. Lineage (NCBI taxonomy): Eukaryota > Viridiplantae > Streptophyta > Magnoliopsida > Solanales > Solanaceae > Solanum > Solanum sejunctum. The sequence goes on along the minus strand of JAOTQJ010105543.1, from coordinate 37,808 downwards.
CTCTCGAAAGACTAGATTAATACTCCAAGACTATTCTAACGAAATCTATCGTGTGCCAATCTCATCTCTGGCGAGTTTGATTTAATTTCTAGCAACATCTTTCCTTGGTGACTTCTTTCTCGCACGGATCTTAACTTTGGCGGCTACGATCTAATTTTTGGCGACACCTTCCTCTGGCAACTTCTCTCTCACATGGATCTCATCTCCAACACCTTTGATCTAATCTCTGGCCACTTCGAAAAGGCGCCAATCTTTGTTGTAGGATTACAAGAGCAGACGAAATCTAGGGCTTTCTTGGTTTTCTTGCTTTGGTCTATGAAACGACCTCTTCACAGTTATTAGCGATAGATTTCACAGTAGCTATGGAAACGCAGATCTTTGGCTCCAGGGCCAGTGCAGCTCAACCAAAGATGAACCAAGTTGTGTCTCCCCAAAATTCCATTTCTCAAGCAGTATCCAGTACTCCAGGTTCTGCTTATTCCCTCTTTACGTGTTAGGCAAGATTTTTAGGGCTTGAAAATTGTATTGTGTTTCTGTTATAGTTCTGCTATCTTTCCAAGTTGATTGGGAATGCCTTTGTTTTCTACCTATCTTGCTTTCTTGCCGTAATCTTCTACTAGGAAGTTCCAAAATTCTTAACTAGTAGTTGCTAATTTCCTTTTTAATTAATCTCCATAGTTGCAAGTTTTTCTACTTTAGTGTAGCTCCTGTGCATATTCTTGTGTGTGTGTTTTTTGGACTACACTATTGTCCAAACTATTGCTTCACTATTTTGATTGATTTCTTTATAATATATAGTTGCATGTTGCTTGGTCTTTCAAATTATAAACCTATTTTAATAGTTTTGAGTATTTTGTTTTTGGAGTAGTTGATATCTGATTTCCTATTATAGTTGCATCTTTTTGGTGAACATACTAAATGACTCAAGTTTGAAGAAACCATTCTGAGACAAAAGGCTAACATTAGATGGCTTGAAGAAGGAGATGCTAATACCAAATATTTTCATGCCATGCCACATTAACTAGACATAATATTATGTTATGTGCCATGGCGCATGAACTTGAGATTTGGGAAGCAGTGTTTGCTCTTAGCCCCTACATGCACCTAGCTCCAATGGTTTCGGAGTCGGGTTCCTCTTATCAAAATTGCTGGCATATTATCCAAGATGTATTTAATGGGGGCTAAGCTTACCAAATTTTATACAAGCACATGCCTTATTCTTTTACCAAAAGTGGAAAATCCTTCATCTTTAGCCTCAGTAACTGCTCCAACAAGATCATCTCCAGGACTTTGAGTACCAGGCTGAATCGTCTATTACCTAAAGTTATCTCAGAAAATCAGTCAGGTTTTATTAAAGGAAGATGGATCACTGATAATGTTCTTCTAGCCCAGGAGATCATCCATGCAATCAACAAAAAGACTTGGAGGTGGGAATGTAGTGATCAAACTTGACATGACAAAAGCTTATGATAGGCTCAATTGGAATTTTCTAATCGCTGTTATGGGTTTACTGAGAAATGGACCGATTTGGTTTGGAGATCCATCTCTAATATTTGGTACTCATTGTTGATAAATGGTGTCAGGAGAGGTTTTTTCCACTCTGCAAGGGGAGTTAAACAAGGACATCCTCTTTCTCCTTTTTTCCCAACTCAGTGTTGGGGCAGAAGTACTATCAAGGTTACTCAACCAACTTCCTTTTATTAATCAATTCAAAAAATTTAATATGCCATTACAAGCTCCGCTTATCACTCATCTTGATTATGCAGATGATGTGGTGCTTTTCTCTTCTGCTAGCAAGAAATCCTTGGAAGCTATTATCAAAGATGTTCTGTCAGCTGATAAAAGCTATTTTTTTGGTCGGTAAAAATGCCACGGTAAATCAGATTTTGAGAACCAAAGATATTAGGGTACAAGCATGGAAAATTTCGTACAACTTATTTAGGATGCCCCTTGTACATTGGTAGACAGCTACTACCTATCATACGAACATGGTTCATAAAATCATTAAAAGAATTGCAGGTTGGCATGGGAAATTATCTCACGGGGGAAGATTTGTTCTGATTAAGCATGTGTTACAATCTCTTCTTATTCACCTATTGTCTGCTGTTGAACCCCCAAAAGTAGAGAGACATATGGCTAGATTCTTTTGGGGTTCTTTAGAGGGTAAGCAAAAGTACCATTGGAGTGCTTGGGACAAGATGACGTATCCAATTTATGAAGGAGGCTTGGGACTTAAGAGATTTCAGGATGTCAGTGAAAACTTGAATACGAAAAGATGGTGGAAGTTCAGAAACACATGCTCCTTATGGTCTAAAAATATTATGCCTACTCAATCTCTCATTCGGAAGAAAATGCTTAGAAGTAGAGATAAGATGGAAGAAAAGTTCTTGTGGAAGATTAATGGATGAAATTCGAACCACTGGTGGGATAATTGGACTAACATGGGAGTGGTAGCTCATATTATTCACATCAAAGACCCACCTATGAATTCTACGGTTGTTGATATTATAAACAATGGGGTATGGAATATCGAACACATACATTTTCCAGAATTCATAGATGAGCACATTCTTTGTTTGGAAATCGGGGAGGAAGACACAATTGATATTGCTATTTGGACCCCAAACAACAAAGGAATGTTCTCAACTTCTACTGCATGGAATCTAGCAAGACAGAGAAAAGAAAACTCCCCTTTACTTATGACTAGATTATATTCTGTTTACTGTTATAGAATGATAAAGTTGTCAGTTCCTGAAACAGTTGCAATTATATTCTGTTTACTGTTATAGAATGATAAAGTTGTCAGTTCCTGAAACTCCCCTTGCCAAGAATGCACCCTTTTGTTGAAGGTAGGCTAGCCAATGGACTAGAATTCAAAACTTCACATAATTTGAGAGATTGAGGACCAGTTTCTTCAAGTTTTCTTTCCCTCTCGTTCTATATATTGAGTAGTTTTTTTAAAGGTGTTGTTCCAATTATTCCAGGATGAACTAAACCAGGAAATCTTACACCTGTTTGTGAGATTTGAATAGATCTTATTAGGATTTGATATGTATGTTTGCCTTGGGTATGGTAAAAGAAGGTTTATCTGTGATCCACATTAAAAGTGCAAAAATAAAACTAGAAAAATCATAGAGTTGCAAACTTAGCAAAGTAAGTTTCCAGAGAAGTCGCAAGGGGTAATTGAGCATGTTACCACCAGAAAGTGAGACACCTTTTGTTTAGAACTTATCCACTTTAAAAAGAAACAAGATAGAGAAAGAGAAGACTACTAGATAGAAGAATAACAAGAAAAAGTTAAGAAAGCAAAGTAACTTGCCTGTTATCTGTCAAAAGTAGCTGCATATACTATGAGGTGTCTCTAAAGTGATCTCTCGAAAGGCAAATTTCCCATTTACTGAATAACCTATAGGCATGGAAAGCAATCATGCTTATAAACTTGAAAGCAATATCCGAGCACCTATCCAATTATTAAATAACATATCCTTTAAAACTACCTTCAAAATGAAAATATGTTAGTATGTTTTCGATAAGGGATTTTACAGCTATGGAACATTGTAAGAGAATACAGGAAAAATATCTGAACCTCATAGCCAAAACTGCAAGACGTCAACTGCTAATCTATCAAACCCATCTGCTCGGTATAGCGGATGTTCCCTTTCTCCTTGGTTGCTATTGGTTGCTTTGAGAAGATGGTTAAACACCATAATTAACTTGGCTCGACTTAACTTACAAGTATTTTATGAAATTGAAAGTCAAAATCTCTAAGAGAAAACCTTTATTCTATCAAAGTTGAACCTTTTTCAAATTAATAAAGCATATTCATCCAATGATAGATAATATAAAATATAAACATAGAGAAGTTCAACAAAAAATGAATTAACTAAAATCTCCATCGGAAAAATCATAGACAAAATTTCAACTTCAACTAAATTAGTCAGATCAAAAACTCATTGAATGCTAAATTTTAACAAAATTCATTCCAAATTAGATCAACAATCACATGCAAACACCAAAACATACTTCAAAAAGAACTGATAGTATTAATGTTAATAAAAAAACTCAGTTAGACATTGCATTTGTTGCTAGGTTAGTAGCAACATTTGCCTCTACTATATCATCAACTATGTGATCTGTAGCTAAATCTACATAGTCATCACCATCAACAAAAAACTGTTCAAGTTCTTGCTCTTGCTATGGTTCATTATTCCCATATCCATCTTCTATCACCTCTCCCACATCATACAAATTTCTTGGCTTTAGATGCACAACAAGACTCCAACCTTTTTGACAATATCATCCACATAGTATACCAGTTGTGCTTGAGATGCTTCGATTAAAGCTCACGGTCTTCACATTCACCAGTGTGAATCAATTTACCAAAATGAACATAATTAATATTTCAATGATCCTTTTTATACCCTCTATCTACAGTAGTATCATCCCATTGACATTTGAAAAGAAGAACCTTGAATCGTCCATTATAGTTAATCTCAACAATATCTTCTAACTTCCTATAATATGGTAACTCCGCTTGCTTTAAATTTCCATTAGAACTACTAGCAATACATGATGTTTCAGAGGTTAAGAAAACTCCACTATTCTGTGTTTTCAAGCCTTCTTCTCGAGCCAAAATTCGGAATTTAGACCCATGTATGTTATATGCAGTGAAGCTTCTTGCATTTATAGATGGACCTCGTGCTACAAACTTTCCATCAGTAGACATTATATCTATTGTGCCTGGATTCATAATCTAAATAAAAAAAACGCTTAGTCAAATTAACTCATCAAATATAAATAATAACAAATAATTGTTCACTCACCCGCTTTTGGAACCAATCAACAAATTCTTTACTAACTCTCCTCTCTATCTCTGTAGGTGAAGGTCTTCTTCCTCTTGAACTCCTCTTTGTGTTGTTTAATTCTCTATATGAAATAATTAAATTAATGTTAAGGAGCATGACTATCCTACTTCAAACATTACAACAACAAAGAACACAAAGTTTATAAGAGTTACTCACTCCACAAATGGTGTGCCTACTGCACAATTCAAAAGAACATATCGATGAGCTTGGAGTTTCTACATTGGAGTTAGCAACGGGCTCTCCGCTCCTAGTCACTAAGAAGTGCTATTCTGTCTGGAGGGGGACTGGACTCCACCAAGAGGTTCTTTCTCTCACGTAATTTCGCCCACCCCTTTCATTTCCAAAGTGTACTTTCCTGGAGCTGATGCAGGTTTACCTAATTGAGGAAAGATAGTCAACATTCCAGAAGGCTGAATGTAGTTAAGGTCATGGGGGACACAGCTAGGTCTATTGAACCTTGTCCCAATATCCTATGTATATCGAGAACAAAAGGTAAGAGTCTATTCAGCTATGTGACCCTAAGCTATACAACCTTATGATTGTGATTTACTCCATATGAAGGGCTTCAAATGACCTAATTCCCGGGAAAATAAGAGGCAGTAAGTTTACAAACTATTTAAACATAGCATGCATATCTTTAAATTAGAAATGTTATGTTTCTGGTAACCAAACATCTTTAAAGCAGATATGTTAATATTTTACCTCTCCACGGGATACATGTTTCGGTAAAGCACTGGACCTCCAAGTTTTGCTTCCTATACTAGATGAACAGATAAATGAACCATTGCTGTAAAAAATGATGGAGGAAATAACATCTCTAATGACAAAGTGTGATTATAATCCGCTCCTGGAGAATATTAAGCTCCAAAACATTCAAGGGTTTGCTAGTCAGGGCTCTAAACAATGAGCAAAATTCCATGAAAACACTAACTATATGATCTCGCAATACATTACGAATTGCCAATAGTAGAAATTGCTCTAAAATTATATGACTATCATGACTTTTCAACCCCAGAATTTTTTTTGGACCAAATCAACACACTTGGAAATGTTACTAGAGCAGCCATCTGGTACTTTAATATTCTTCAAAGTTGTAAGAAATAACTTTTTGGTGTCCACCTTTTGACATCAGTCATAAGTGAAAACACAACAAGGTTAAATGATCCATTACCTTCAGCCAAAGATCACGCCTTGTGCCCATTTCTCTTAGATCTTTTTGGGCATTATCGTTATCTTTTGGCTTTGATTTATCATGGAGCAACATATATATAATATTGTCACATATATTCTTTTCAATATGCATAAAATCTAGGTTATGACGCAACAACTTAGACTCACAATAAGGAAGTTCAAAGAATATACCTCTGTTGTTCCATTGTTTAGTTACTCGTCTAGATCTTTTCCTTTGCCCAACCAACTCTGTTCCTCTCCCTTGCTCAATTTTCTCAAAATATCAGATCATGATAGTTTTATTGGTGTTTCCGCTCCTTTTTACTTCCACTGAAGCGTGCTCGATTGAATCTGAACCTGTGATTTCTTCTAAGGAAATGTCGATGACCCATAAAACACCACTTTTTACTATGAAAAAAACGACAAGGTTCTGAATCAAAGTTACAAATTGCGCAACCAAAACCAGTATGTGTATTCTAGCCAGATAGGATACCTAATCGAGGAAAGTCAGTAATTGTCCACATAAGAGCTGCTCGCATTCTAAAAGTTTCATTCAATGATGAGTCACATGTTTCAATACCATCAATCCATAAATCACACAATTCCTTCACAAGTGGCTACAAGTACACATCTATATTATTTCCAGGCATCTGCTTTCCCGGAATGATCATTGATAAGATGAAAGAGGCCTGATTCATACACAACCAAGGAAGAAGGTTGTATGGAATCAAGAAGACTGGCCAAATACTGTAGGTAGTACTCATTGTTCCAAGGGGATTGAAACCATCGCTAGCAAGACCCAGCCGAACGTTTAGAGGATGAAAACAAATTTAGGATGAGTTTGATCAAATATCTTCCATGCCTCACCATCCCTTGGATACCTTATCAACCCTTCTAAGTTATTGTCCAAAGCATGCCATCTCATATGCTCAGCAGTCTTCCTACACATATATAACCTTTTGAGCCTTGGTGTCAATGGAAAGTAATGTAAAACCTTTGCAGGTTGCTTGTTTTTCTTGTTAGGACTCCATTTAGATGTACCACAATGCTTACATGCTTCCAATTCAGAATCTCCTTCCCAGAATAACATATAATGATTTGGACAGCTGGTATCTTGGTGTAGTCAAGGCCAAGTTTTCTAATTGATTTTTTGGCCTCATAAAAAGGAGGTAACTTCACATCTTCAAATGCATCTCTTAACAAATCTAATATCATGGTCATTGCCTTGTCACTTAATCGAAGATAGAACTTTATATGATACAATTTTATCAAATATTCTAGCTTTGTGTACTTGTTCCCTTCATACAGTGTTTCATTTCCATCTTTGAGAATGTCATGAAAGTCATCGGAATCCTCCCTATGCCCCTCATTTGATATTTCAGTTGAATCCAATGGTTGAGATATCCCTACATCAGCTGCTTGCTGCCTATACTGCCCAAATACGTCACTAATCATTGTTTCTATTTTCTGGATGAAACATCTCTTGCATTACAACTCTATCTCCAGAAGACTCCAATACCTTTTTCTCACCATGAATATTCCAAATGACATAATTTTGAGGGAATGGCTTGCAAATCAAATGATCTTCCACTTCCTTTCTAGTTTTCCACTTGTCAAAACAACACATAGGACATGGGCATCTGATTGTATCTTCCACAGCCGCATTCTTAAATGCAAAATCAAGAAATTTACCCAAACCAAGCAAGTATTCACTTGAGGCCTGTGACTTTCCAATCCACGATTTATCAATTGATAAGTAATGAATAAATTAACATGGATAATTTAGAGTATACCTCCAAAAGAAATCCCCAAAGTGCAGGAGTACCTTTAAATTTGATTGTACTTGCAATCTACTCCAACAATTTCAAATTGCTCTTTCAAACCAAATGAATTCCACAAATTGACTGAGGATAGAAGAATCTTTGAAGAATCCCCACAAAGGACTTCTTGTATACGTATCTGTTCGTTTATAGTGGATGATGGAATAAGCAAAACTTGAAACCAAGAAAACCTAACTAAGAAAGGATTTTGGATAGTTCTATGGTTGGGCATTGTATATGTGGAGAAGGAATTCGTGCCTAAATTTGTTGAACTGTGGATGCTTATAATTATTTTAGTTTATATAAATAAAAAGCTTTAAACTATTTTATGAAAATTATTGTAATTATTCATAAACAGTTTTCCACTCTTATGATAAATCTTACCGAAAGGACCCGCATTCTTTTTAGCAAAAAGTACACATTTAATTTAAAATTATTTATTCTTAATAGACATAATTTAAATTATTTATTTTAATGAACTTATTATCTAAATTATTTATTTTTTTATTCATTTATCCTTTTTTGATTTCGCATGCTGATGTCAGCTGTAAAATATACCCTAGCGATATATATACCATAACGGTATCATATAGAATAAACTCAGTCATTTGTAATACTTTGGGGTATATAGATACCCAATTGGAATATATAATTTTTTTAAAAAATAAATAAAATAATTATTAAACTATAAATTAGTAAAAAATATATTTGTTATATACTCTATCAGTATATCTATACCATATTAGTATCATAGAAGGTTGAACTTAATCATCCGCGATACCCTGTTGGTATATGTATACCCAATTAGAATATCATACAAGCAGGTGCTGACATCAGCATGACATCAACGCATGAATTTTAATATTAGGGGTAAAATTTAAATAGTATGGAGGTATAAAATATAAAAGGGTATATGAATGTAAATAGTTTGATTTTTAAGGGATACAAACTTGATTTTCCCTTCTTTTTATGTACAGGTTTGAAATTGGAAAAAAGGTTAGGAATTAAAAATGTATCTTTTGGGGCGTTCCAATTACCTTTTTCCTCTGTTTATCTATTTTAGGAAAATTTTAGTGCTTACAAATTTTAGGCTAACAAGCTATATCAATGTACAAACATATGCAACTAAAAATTAAATGATATCATTAAGTAATACATTTAAGGCTGCGTGTAAAATTTCAAAAATCAAATTATTAAATCGAATCAAAATTTTTGACAATTAAATATTTGGTATGATGTTTGGGAGTAAATTTTCAGAAACATGATATTGAAGTGTAATGACTCGGATACTGTATGACTTCATTGAAACTTGAAGATTTCATTTTTGGACAAAATTTGGACCAAGTGTCGTCTCAAGGGAAACTACATGGCCCATGTGAGGTCACACGGACCGTGTGGCCTCCAGTGGACTACACTTGGCCTTAAATTTTAGGAGTGTGTGGTGTGGAGTTTTGAGCTAAGGCACATCACACTTGCACCCCACACGGGCAGTATGACACTTCACGAACCATGTAGAGGGTCGTGTGAATGGCCTTAAGCTTAAAATGACTATTTTTGTCCTAAGTGTAGTCACACGGCTCATGTGACTTGATACGGGCCGTATGGCCCCCCGTGGAGTTGATTTCGTTAGATTTTTCTAAGTATGGGATCTTCAAGCTCAAGATAGGTTCACCTTCAAACCTTTAATTCAAGCTCATTTATGTTGTTTAAGGCCATCATAGGTCTTCTATATCAACTCAAGTTCAAAGGAATTTCATTGCCTAAGTTTTTCATAAGTACTGATTGAAGGATCAATTTTAAATAGGCATATCTCTTAGCACGAAATGAACTAGGTAGGTCACGATCTATCAAATTAAAGCTCTTTGATTTAGCTTTCCAACGCACTTGGTCTCACCTCATTTCGAGTTCGGAGCAAGAAGTTATGACCTTTCTCATAAAATCTGTCTGGGCTAGACGAGAGGCTTCAGACCCGTGAAGCTAGGCGTGAGATTTTACGGGCAAAATTTAAAGGGGGTATTTTATTGAGGTATTTTTGATATTTTGACCCATCCCCATGGCTTTTTAAGACTTTTAAACCCACCCCCCTTTATATCCCTAAATCTCTCTTACACTAATGTCAAAACCCTCGTTCAAGACTAATTTACTCAAGCCACTCTAGAATCCACTCCAAAAAACTCTTGAAGATTTTCAGCTTGGGAGCAAGAAGACTCAATTCTTCTTCAAATTCTTTTGGGTTTCTTCATCTTGGTGGAAGTATGTGGTTTTTGATCCTTGATTCCTTTCAATCAAGGAGACCCAAACTATTTTCAAGCAATTTTCTATGAAATTAAGCTTACTTTACATGTGGGTTTTCATTATTTTGTTTTATTAAATTAAAATGATGTATGAGATGTACATATTTGATGATTTTAAGTTACTTTAATCCTTAGTATGATGATTTACATTGAGTTTATGAAATTATGAATATGAATGTCTCTTTTCAAGGCTTGTACATGTATGAGTGATTATATTATGATTTTAAACGTGGATTTTATTATGTTTTCACTTGAATTTCATGTTATGTTGGTGATTTTGGATTGAATCTTAATTACCCATGCCTTCCTCACATCATTCATAGCATTTGCATTCATGACATTGAATTTTTATGAAAATTATGAAGTGGGTTAAGCCTAATTATGTATTGTGATATAATTTTGATAAGATATTAGTTATGATAAGAATATGATCACATACATGTTTATGATTATGGCTCTTGGAGCATTTTGGGTGCTTGCACTATCTTGTATATGAATGAGCTATTCCTATGCATGAGTTATTATAACAATGAATTATGATTTTGGTATTTGAGCCTAAGTATGAATTATTATGAAGAAGTGTTTGGTTTTTAAGACTAAGAATGCATTGAAACGATTTGGAACATGACTACGGACTCTTTTGAAAGTATATATATATATATACATATACGTATGCTTATGATATGATGACTTCGCGCCTATGTATTGAGGGCATTAGAGCTATCCCCAAGGGCTCTCTCCTTTTCCTTGAACTATGTACGAGCATAGGAATGATAGTCATCACCAAAATGGTCGGGTCGTAAGGGATGACTATTCATTTATGATTATATGATATGATATGTTTTGATATGAAAATCCTTTCGAAATGACTGGGTCTTAAGGAAGGTTGGCACCACATATGAAATTATTGGGTCATAAGGTGTGGTGTAGAACACCTTTGGCAAGTAATTTTCTCTCACCCGATGGGAGGTCAAAGTCTGCCAAATTCATGTAATAGCTCGCATGGTTTTGAGATGTCGGTTATGGTCATATCCCTACTATATATGAGAGTCATTTGCATTTCATGCATCATGAATTTTATAGCATCTTGTTATAATACATTCCTTACTATATATATATCTTTTTTTTATATTATGTGCCCTTCTCATCTAACATCGTATGCAGGTTTTGGTAAGTTACATGCATTGCACCTCGCAAACTTAGTACATTCAAACGTACTAACACATACTTTTGCTTATAAGATCTTACCATGTAGGGACTGAGGACTATGATAATCCACCGTATGACTTTAGCTGGGATTTCAAGTTTTGGCTTGTTGTGGTGAGTCCCATCTTCCAAGGACAAGCCAACATTCCTCTATCTTATGTAGCTTTTGCTTATGCTATCTTTACTTGAGGACGAGCCTGGGACATATCTCGGCCTCATCCCATCTTATGACCAAAGGCATTGTTGAACATCTTGTAGACTCTTGTTGGATCTATGTGTTACGTAGTGTATTTGGAGCTTACAATTTTGGATATGGCTATTATGGATATGTTATGAGGATTATGATATTTATGTATGTTTGATATAGAAATGTAGAAGATCCTAAGTCTCGAATTGCCCTCATAGAGTGAGTCATACTTACCCACCCCTTAGTATTTATGTGCTACATGTTATGTGAATCCATGTTAATCCCTTTCCCTATGATATCCCCATAGCGTGAGCCCTACTTTCTCGTCCCTTAGAACTATGTGTTTACTTTTTGAATACGCTTCTAAACTGTTGATGTGAATTTTGGATACTTTGAGGCTTGTTTGGGGACTCTAGGGTTTTCATTTGCCATGTCACTCCTAGACCCTAGATCTGGGTCGTGATAGAGATGATATCAAAGCACTAGGTTTATAAATGTTCCTCGGAGTCCAACATGCCACATCAAGTAGAGTCTTATTCATGGGTGTGAAGCGCATTACATCTACGGGTAGGAGGCTACAAGGCATTTTAGAAAATATTTTACTTTTTCATGATTCTTATCGTGCCATGGAACATGTCTTAAGATTTCCTATCTCCATCCCTCCCTATCGAATAAAGAGAGTTACTTTGGCCTCGTAATGCAATCCAGACAAAGGAGGATGTTGTAGCCGATCTTATAGATTATGTCACGAGGGAGTTGGTAAAAGATGTGCATTGTTTGACAAGCTTGGTCCTTTGGGTATTCTAAAATTCTTTTAGATTGGATAATTATGATGGAAGGTTTGTGGAAGGTTTCTCATCTATTGCATCTCTATTGACCGTGTTGACTCAAAGGGAGGCAAAGTTTGCATGGTTGGATGGGTCTAATAATAGTTTCCAGGCATTGAAAAATTGGTTTATATCGAATCCTGTTTTGACTTTACCATAGGTTAGTGGTGTATTGTGATGCTGCTCGATTTGGGTTGGGTTGTGTACTTATGCAACTTGGTAAAGTGATAGCTTATGCATCAAGGCAATTGAAGGTGCATAAGCGTAAGTACATGACTTATGATCTTGAGTTAGTGGTGATGATGTTTTCCTTGAAAATTTTGAAATACTACTTGTATGGGGTGCATGTTGATGTTTTCACCGATCACAAGAGTTTCCAATACGTGTTTACTCAGAGGGATCTTAACTTGAGGCAAAGAAGAAAGCTGGAACTCCTAAAGGGCTATGATATGGGTGTATGACATCATCTCGACAAGGCAAACACTATAGTTAACACTCCTAGTGGGCTATTTATGGGAAGTGTGGCTTATGTTACTAAAGGGAAGGGAGAGTTGGCAAAGTATGTTTATCGTTGGGCTAGATTGGGTGTTAAGTTGGCCAACTCCAATGATGGTGGTATCCATGTTCGGAATAGGGTCAAATCTTTGTGGATGTGGATGTTAAGAGAAGGTAAGACTTAGACCCACCGTTGGTTGAGTTGAAGAATTTGGTTGCAGAAAAGAAGATAGAGGTTTTCTCTCAAGAGGGAGATGGTGTAATTTGGTAACAAGATCGATTGTGTGTTTCGGATGTCGATGGTCTTAAAGAAGTGATCATGATTGAGGCCCATAACTCTCATTATTCGATTCACCTGAGATCTACTAAGAGGTACTAGGGTTTGAGAGAAGTGTATTGGTCGCATGATTTGAAGAAGGATATAGTCAAGTTCGTATCTGAATGCCCTAATTATCGACAAGCAAAGGTAGAACACCAAAAGACCCGGTGGTTTGACTCAAGATATTACAATTTCTACTTGGAGGTAGGAAGATTCGAACATAGATTTGGTGGTTGGTTTGCCTCAAACTCGGAAGCAATTTGATTCAATGTAGGGTATTGTTGACCAGATGACTAAGTCGACTCACTTCTTATCGTTTGAGGCTACTTTCAATGTTGAAACAAATGCCAAGTAAGGTAATTTAGAGTTGGTTGACCGAACGGTATACCTACTTTTATTATGTTGGATTGAGGTAACTAACTTACTTCTCACTTTTGGAAATCGTCTCAAAGAGGGCCTTGGCACTAAGGTGAAGTTAAGTTTCACTTTTCATCCTTAATTCGTTGAGCAAGCCAAGAGGACAATTCAAAGTTTGGAGGACATGTCGAGGTCTTGTATATTGGAATTCAAGGTTAATTGGGGTGATCATCCACCACTTATTGAGTTTGTTTACAATAATAGCTTTCAAGCTAACATTGGTATGACACCCTTGGGGCTCTGTGTAGTTGAAGGTATAGGTCTTTGGTGGGATGGTTTGAATTAGATGAGATGACTTCTATAGGCCCAGATTTAGTATTGGAGGCTATGAAAGAGTGGGATTAGTTAGGGAAAAGTTGAAGATGGTTCCATATCATCAAAAGTTTTATTTGGAGGTTGGAAAAAGGGATCATGAGTCTCATATTGGTGATTGGGTGTATGCGAAGGTCTCACCTAAGAAGAGTGTGATGCGTTTGGAAATGAGGGCAAGTTAAGTTTTTGGTATGTAAACCCTCATGAAAGTGTTGAGCGATTTGGGGATGTGGACTATAGATTGGATTTACACTTGGGATTGAGTTCTATTCATTCGATTTTTTAAGTGTCTAAGTTGAGGGAGTTAGGTAGTGATAGTAGTGCTATTGTGCCTTCGGAAGATGTAGAGGTTGAGGAAGACTTGACTTATGACAAAGTTTTGGTTAAGATCTTGGATGGGAGAGAGGAGAGGCTTCACAACAAGGGTCAACATATTGAGAGTGCTACATGGGAAGTGGAATCAAGTATAATGCAACGCTGCCTCTATCATTTCCACTCTACTCAAGCCTATGGTATTAGATTCTTCCTATTCTCCATGGTTCTAATTCGTCCACTCTTAAGTCTCATGACATGACATGTATATATGGGTACGAAAATGATCTATTTTGTGATGTTTTAAATGATTTGATTATGTTTTGATATGTGTTTTAATGATTGATGATTTTCAAATGATAAAGTATGTATTGTACCTTATATTTGGAAGTTTCATGTTCTATGTCAAGCCTTATTCTACCACATTCGAGGACGAATGTTCCCAAGGGGGAGATGATGTAATGACCTGAATATTGTATGTCTTCATTGAAACTTGAGGTTTTCAGTTTTGTACAAAATTTGGACTAAGTGTCATCTTAAGGGAGACTACATGGCCCGTGTGAGGTCACACAGACTGTGTGGCCTCCAGTGGTACTACATTTGGACTTAAATTTTAGGAGTGTGTCCTTGGTGTGGAGTTTTGAGCTAAGGCATGTCACACTTGGACCCCACACGGGTAGTATGACACTTCACGAACCATGTGGAGGGTCGTGTGAATGGCCTTAAGCTTGAAATGACTAGGTTCACCTTCAAACCTTCAATTCAAGCTCATTTATATTGTTTAAGACCATTATGGGTCTCCTACATCAAGTCAAGTTCAAACGAAATTCATTGACTAAGTTTTTCATAAGTACTAATTGAAGAGTCAACTTTAAATAAGCATATCTCTTAGCACGAAATGAATTGGGTGGCTCACGTTTTATCAAATTAAAGCTCTTTGAATTTAGATTTCCAACGCACTTGGTCTCACCTCATTTTGAGTTCGGAGCAAGAAGTTATGATCTTTTTTGTAAATTCTGTCTAGGCTAGATGGGAGGCTTCACGACCCATGAAGCTAGGTGTGAGATGTTGCGGGTAAAATTTAAAGAGATGTTTTATTGAGGTATTTTTGATATTTTGACCCACTTCCAAGGCTTTTTAAGGACCTTTAAACCCCCCTTTATATCCCTAAATCTCTCCTACACTAATTTCAAAACCTTTATTCAACTCTAATTCACTCAAGCCACTCTAAAATCTATTCCGAAGAACTCTTGAAGATTTTCAACTTGGGAGCACGAAGATTCAATTCTTCTTCAAATTCTTTTGGGTTTCTTCATCTTGGTGGAGGTATATCGATTTTGATCCTTGATTCCTTCCAATCAAGGAGACCCAAGATATTTTAAAGCAATTTTCTATGAAATTAAGATTACTTTACATGTGGATTTTCATTATTTTGTTTTATTAAATTAAATTGATGTATGAGATGTACACTTTAATGATTTTAAGTTACTTTAACCCGTATTGTGATGATTTACATTGAGTTTATGAAATTATGAATACGAATGCCCATTTTCAAGGCTTGTTTATGCATGAATGATTATATTATGATTTTAAACGTGGACTTAATTATGTTTTCACTTGAATTTCATGTTATATTTGTGATTTTGGATTGAATCTTAATTACCCATGCCTTCCTCATATCATTCATAGCATTTGCATTCATGGCATTGAATGTTTATGAAAATTATGAAGTGGGTTAAGCCTAATTATGTATTATGATATGATTTTGATAAGATATTGGTTATGACAAGAATGTGATCACATACATGTCTATGATTATGGCTCTTGGAGTATTTTGGGTGCTTGCACTATCTTGTATATGAATGGGTTATTCCTATGTATGACTATTATAACAATGAATTATGATTTTGGCATTTGAGCCTAAGTATGAATTATTATGAAGAAGTGTTTGATTTTTAAGACTAAGAATGCATTGAAAGGATTTGAAAAATGACTATGGCCTCTTTTGAAAGCATGTATATATACGTATATGTATTCTTGGGATGACGACTTAGCACCGATAGATTGGGGGCGTTAGAGTTATCCTCAAGGTCTCTCTCCTTTTCCTTGAACTATGTACGGGCATAGGATTGATAGTCATCATCAAAATGACTGGGTTATAAGGTATGACTATTCATTGATACTATGATATGATATAATATGTTTTGATATGGAAATCCTTCTAAAATGACCGGATCATAAGGAAGGTAGCCACCACATACGAAATGACTAGGTTGTAAGGTGTGGTGTAGATTATTTTTGACAAGGAATATTCTCTCACTCGATGGGAGGTCAACATCGGGTAAATTCATGTAATAGCTTGCATGAGTTTGAGATGTCGGTTATGGTCACATCCCCACTATATATGAGCATCATTTGTATTTCATACATCATGAATTTCATAGCATCTTGTTATACTATATTCCTTGCTATATATCTCTTTCTATATTATGTGCCCTTGTCATCTACCATCGTTTGTAAGTTTTGGTAAGTTACATGCATTGTATCTCACATACTTAGTACATTCAAATGTATTAACACATACTTTTGCTTATATGATCTTACCATGTAGGAACCAAGGACTATGATCATCCACCGAACGACTTTAGCTGGGATCTCAAGTTTTGGCTTGTTGTGGTGAGTCCTATCTTCTAAGGACAATCCATTATTCCTTTATCTTATGTAGCTTTTGCTTATGCTATCTTTACTTGAGGGTGATCCCAGGACATGTCTTGGCCCCCATCCCATCTTATGACTAGAGGCATTGTTGGATATCTTGTAGACTCTTGTCGGATCTATGTGTTATGTGGTGTATTTGAAACTTATGGTTATAGATATCTTTTGGATATGACCATTGTGGATTTGTTATGAGGATTATGATATTTATGAATATTTGATGTGAAAATGTGGAAGATCTTAAGTCTCGAATTGCCCTCATAGAGTGAGTCATACTTACCCGCCCCTTAGTCTTTATGTGCTACATGTTGTGCGAATCCATGTTAATCCCTTTTCCTATGATATCCCCATAGCGTGGGTCCTACTTTCCCATCCCTTGAAACTATGTGTTTACTTTGATGTGAATTTTGGATATTTTAAGGCTTATTTGGAGACTATCGGGTTCCCATTTGTCATGTCACTCCTAGACCCTGGATTCAGGTCGTGACATGAAGTTTGTGTTTTGTGTGACATATTAGTACCATTTGGTATTTGATATTTTTTTTAATACTGAATTTTTAAATTATTTATTTAGTGGTGATCATATATTAACATATATTTCATTACTTGTTAGTATAAGTCCAGAATGAAACATAAACAATCCAAATGTGTATATCTTTTAGTTGAGTCAATTTACCTATTTTAATGTTTTCTTACTTCTTGATCTTCTTTATGTCATGCCTCCACATAGAAAATAGAAATAACTGGAGCAAGTACTAACTTTGTAATACAATTGGATACAACCTCGATATGGTATTACCGAATATCATATTGAACCAAAGTTTGATTTATTGATTATCAAATTATCGAATCAAAATTTAAAAATTGGATATTTGGTATCTAATTACACGTCACCGACTTGCCAAACTAAAAAATTTAAAATTCCAAACCAAATAGCATATGCCCACCCTTAAATACATTTGATTCATAAGATAAAAACTAAAAGAAAGTATTATTAAGTTTAGTATTTTAAAAGGTGTGGACATGAGGTAAGATATTTTACATGGCATGGTATGAGGAGGCGTAAGCCCTGAGACACAGAGCGTAAGTCCCATAAATCTGTGGGGCATATATATCTCATATATCTTGAATTTAAACTTTTATTACTAGAGTAAACCTTCAATAATTCTGCAAATAAATTTATGACTAAATCTTCAATATTTCTGCAAATAAATTTATGACTAATCTTTTCTTCAATAATTTATAACGAATAAGAATTTTTCTGATAGGTATTGATTTGTTCGATCATAGCTTGTTTCTAAAAAATATTGCTAGGATAGTGTTGTTATACTTTTTTTTAAATTTTTTTTACTAAAGTAAAACCTTTAATAATTTTATAAATAAATTGATTTCCAGCCTTTTCTTTAAAGATATTACAATAGACAAGAATTCTTTCTGATAAGTATTAATTTGTTAGATCATATCTTGCTCATGAAAAATGTTATTAGCATAGTGTTGTCCGCTTCGATCTTCAAGCTAAATTTCCCCTTGAATTTTCCTTCATATATCAAAGTTTCAAAAAGAAGTTTCCTACTTTGTTTGAAAAAATATGCTGAGTCATGCCAAGTCACATCTTGCACGATTGTAATCAGCTGGCAAATCTGCTCATGAATGTGTCATATGAAGGGGAAGTAGATGATAACTCTTTTAAAAAACTTCCATAACAAGTAGATAAAATGTAATGATCATCGTTTTATCCAAGAATTTTAAAATGATTAACAATCGTGTGATACGTTTTCACAGTATCATTACAAGGTACTGTTTTAGATGGACTTTTTGGTGCAATGACCAGCTAGGTGTGATTTTTAATACAGGTTTGTTGATGGTGTTGAGGCGTGAATAATTCTTTTTCTGTGTCAATAGGATACATAGCTATTGGCCCTATTTGTTGTCTCTTTTTGGTTAGACAAGCTGCTCAATTTGTGTGGAGCAGCTATGGATTGTCCAGGTGAGAATTGGGCATTGAAGGTGTACTACAGATCAACATTAAGAAATTTACATGAAATACAAGGCATAATATGGAGCAAGAAAGAGATTGTGTTTGCGAAATCAAGAAGAAAAGGAAAAAATATAAACTTTTGCAAAGTTTAACAAGAGATTATAATTGAAGTGCTCTAACTTGACATTACAATCTAAATATCCATGTATAAATTGCAACAAGCTAAACAAGAGACAAAGATTAGATATGCCATTGTCAAATTCTCCTGAACTGGACCTCTTGTTGCTCCATCTAATGACAATATTAAAATGCAATGTTTAAGCCTGACTTGATGTGCAGGTTCTCTACAAATCTGAGCAGATTTTTGTATTTCATCTCGCTTTTTAGCTCCATAGACAACACCTGAGACATAACATCCTGTAATAAGATTAGTAGGCAAAGTACCTCCTATAGGCAAAGTACCTCCTTAAATCATCGACCTCGGCTACTAAAAAATGTAACAAATAACTCACGGCTCAATCCACTAATGTACATCATCAGTCCTATGTATCTTGTGAAAGTACATAAAGATGTAAGATAACATGAATCAAATTATAAGACTCCTACAAATACTAGACTAGGATATTTGACTAAATGTCCTACTATGCCCCTTTAAAATCTGGCAAGATGACATTAAAATAGATTGTCACGTAAAAAGCAAAATTAAGATGAGGGTAAGCCCTTTGTAAAGACGCCAGTTGAATGCAAGCAAGATGACACAAACTGAACAACCAAATCCCCTTGATCTACTTTGTCACAAACTTAATGAAAATCAAAATAAAATATATGTGGAGTAGTCATGGAACAAATAAGGAGACATGCATGTCACACCCCGGGACGGTATCCTTGGCGTGGCTTGCACTTGAAGAACCATCTGCAAAGGCAGATGAGTAAGAAAGCCTACACCAGATATCAGCAAACCAACAATGCCAAGTCTAATTTTCCTACTCAGAATGGACCCCCAAAACTCATCCGAACTTAGAATTTTACCAACTAAATATGTATCTATATTAGAAACAGCAATCCAGACTCAACAAAATCATCAGAAATCAGTTTCATGGCCTCCTTGCCACAATTACCAATGTAAGCCAAATAAACTAGTTTAAAACTCAAAATACTAAAACTACCCTCGGCAACTCCAAAAATTATTTTGAGACTATTTCTAGTATTAGTTTCACTATCCGGAACTAGTGGAACTGTGAAATCCCACTCTAAATTTCCGAACTCCGAATGTTAACCAAAGTCAAACTTTGGACCCAAAAATGACTAAAATCATAACTTTGGGCTTAAAAACCTCATTTAACTCCTAATTCAGTTCCGCAACTTCTTGTAGTCCAGTCTCCACATTTCAAAGCTAATGAAATCAATGAATCCCCGATATAAACTCTAAAACTCCATATGATACAAAAATTCACTTTTTCAATAACTTAAGTTTCCATAAAGGCCAAAAATCACATTTTCAACTTTTAAAACTCAAGATTTTAATTCCAACTATACAGATGGTACAAATTAGGCCCAAAGCAACTTAGAAAAGGGTAAAATAGAATTTTTCACAGATAATGCAAAAAAGACTAACCAGGTCATTACATATACGATCACGATAAATAGTGTTCCATGATCACAAAGCATTGGAACAATGACCTCCGTGATTACAGAAGGTCCCATCCACGATCGTGAAGGTCTAGTTAGTCGGATCACTGTGATTACTGAAATGGCTTCACATTCATGATTGTTGCAGGAACCTGACCTCCACGATCGTGACCCATGGTTCGTGTTCAAGGCCATAGGGACCTGACCTCTATGATCGCAAATGTGTGGGTTACCTGCACTATAAAACCAATTGAAAAAATGAGTTTTCAAGTTTTGAAGTTCCCGATGAGTAGTCAAAATTCATTCGAGACCTTATAAGCGCAAATAAACTACGCTATCGTACCAAAGTTGATGTTCTAATTCAATGGCGCAGTTAAAATTATCATATGAGGTTATTTTGACTGAATGTGGGTCCTATTTTCGTGGCCACTTTTAATAAATTTCTACCGAAGGGCTCATAACGAGCCCAGAAGCCTCAGGAACCAAATAAAGGGTCATTCTAGACCAAATTCGACATTCCAAAACTAGCTACATGGTCAGACTTTTCATTCGGGTATGTTGTCCAAGAATATTGACCAAAGTCAATCATTGGCCAATTCAGACGGTTAAAATGCAAAATTCAGCATATACATTTAAAACCTCAATTCTCGAGCCAATCATGCTTCTAGCCTAATATGGCCATTTCAGAGCTAATGAAAATGTTAAAATTCCATTCTGAGACCGTTTACCCATGTTCTACACAACAGTGAAATTTCTAAGGCATATGGTCTTCTAAGACATACAAAATTGCACTACTCCCTAATGAACAAGACTATGCAACCATGATACCACTGGCAACAAGTCATAATTAATCTGGGGTCAAAATCAAAATGCTTTAATGATGGAAAATAACATAGTAAGGGAAAGATAACCCAGAAGGTCATTATAACATCCACTACTAAAAGAACTTTTATTCACAAAGTAAGGATAGAAGCATACCTTGGGGCTTAAATAAGGTGGGGAACTGCTCTCGCATCTCCTGCTTGGTATTCCAGGTAGCCTTCTCAATTGGAAGGTGTCACCACTAGACCTTAATAATTGGAATGGACCGGGAGTGAAGTAGAGAACATCCTTAGCTAATATAGCTACTGGATTCTCAATATAAGTCAGGTTGTCATCCAACTCAACATTGTCATACTAAAGCATATGGACTTATTTGGAATATACCGGAGCAACGTAGAAACATGGAAAATCGAGTGGATAGTTGAAAATGTTAAAGGTAGGGCCAACTCATATGCAACCTTACCTGCATGCTGTAATATCTCAAATAACCCAATATACTGGGGGGACTAAGCTTGCCCCACATACCGAAAGCGATACCTATAGGAATGCCCAATCAACAATGCTGAATGATAACATCAAAGATCTACGTAACTTTGATGGTGACTCTGTGTTGTGTTCAATCTATCCTGGATCGCCTAAACCTTAGCTAAGGCATCCTGAACCAAGTTTATACTGTATGGCATAGGCTTAGAGGACTCAAACTAGCCATCCAGAGTGCAACAATGCATACTATATAAGGCCTTAAATGAGGCTATCTGAATACTCAAGTGGTAGCTGTTGTTGTATACAAACTCTGCTAAGGGAAAAAACTAATCCTACTAACCCCCAAACTATAATACATAGGCCTTTAACATATTCTCTAGGACCTGAATAATATGCTCTAGTTGACCATCTATCTGGGGTTGAAATGTGGTACTAAGGTCTACTCAGGTGCCTAACTCCCTTTGAAAAGCTCTCCAGAAGCTAGATATAAATTGTGGCATATAGCATTGGCACCCCATCTAAATAGACCACCTCCTGAATTTAAACTTGGAATATGATCACGCTCAAGTTACACCTCTCTTTTGAGGGTAAATCGATTGTTGTCAAAGTAATAAACCTAACCAAGGTTTATGTTTGATCTCACAGAGATTATAGAGACTTTCCAAATCGATTCACTAATAAACAACTCAAATATTAACTAGCTCAATTCCTAAAAATAGGGGGGTTGCAATGATTGATAAGGATTTAAACTAAACTAACTAAAATGGAAGACGATCAATAATGGAGAGCAACTTGGGTATTGTGTTCCCCACGATTCACTAACTCTACATCCTCGTATATCATAATTCTTAACTAGAATATTGCATACAGGATGGTAATTTATGTTCTTCCAACCCTTTGGTAAAAGGTGAAGGTTAAATTTCACTAAAGGGCATGACCCATCTCCATAGTATGCTATAAAACCATTACCCATAGTCCCAGTCAACCTCCCCTTGGTCTAGTTTGGTTCATTAGATGAGAACACATCATTGAATCCTATTAATCAATCTCTTTTCCTATGAATTACCATCTGGATCGAAAAGGTAATACTAGGCAAGTTCTAATATTGGCCACCACTAGAAAATATGCAAAATGAAGATAATTGATTAATACATGCAAATACCCATTATAAGAATTGCAAATAATTCGGGCCTATTTGGTTAGATCTTCATGGTTCCTATAAACCCAAGTTGTGGGTCTTGCCGCTCATGCTATGGGAAGATAAAAAACTATGAATTGAGAAAACATAATTAATCTCTTACCCAAATAGATTGAAGAACAAGCAAACCCAATTTGTATTGAGAATCACAAGATTGAACGATAGGATGAGTCCACAAATGTATTCTCTTCTCCAATATTTAGTCTCCAAGTCTAAAACCCTAAAAATGCTCTAATTTCATGCTCTCTATCTCTCCCTCTCAAAATTCTATGAATTTTTTTTCTAATGACCTAAAATTTACTATTTATATATTTACAAACAAGTCTGTAAAAATATTAAAAAAACTGATTGGCGACTGTTATGACTCACAGTCACGACTCGTAACTGGGTTTATGTGTCATAATCGGGCTTTCATGTTTAGATTCTTGAATCTTGGAGTTCATTGCTATAAAACATCTTCACGAGCCGTAGTCTAATCTATGACTTGTTTTGTCCTCTCATAGTTCATATCTACATCACTTGGTCCAATACTGAAAAACACTTGAAATCTCTATGAAACACCTCAATATGACTCATAGAATGAACTACGAGTCATAAAGAGTTCTCATGTAGTTGAACTTCAAATCTTCAGACTTTCATCAAATACCAAAAATCCCTATGAAACTCGCTCTATGACTCGTAGATGGCTCTACGACTCATAGAGAGTCTTGTAAGTCTGGAAAAACCAGAAAAAGTCTGCAATCTCCCCAAAATTGTGCCAACCTACTTTTTCTGTAAACAAAAATACAAAAACAAATAAAATCCATAAATGTCGCATTGAGAACACACAAAATCTCAAGTTTTAGGCATCAAATATGTTGTATTTTGACAGCATATTTCACTAAGGCATCTTTCTCTTTTTCTTTCTCCCGGTACATGAATTTCTTCTCTTTTTCTGTTGTTCCCAACTCACCACCTTATTTTTGTGATTTTACCTCTACACCGTCCACCCTCAACTTAAGTTATAAGTCTATATTGAAGTACACAATATCTATTCCCAAAATCAGGACCACTCTTGATAGCCACCCTCAACTTAGGCATTTTACCTTAGTCAAAGTTCACAATGCTCAAGGACAGACCAGAGCCAATCTCAAGATTTTTCATATAGGGCTCAAATATTTGGAACAAGGTATAAAATTTTATTTGGCTGGTTATTTAAGGCTAAAGTGGACTAATTTAAAGAACAAAGACTTAAGATCACCTCCCAATCCCTTTAATCTACAATTCAACTTAGAGTAACAAGGCAAGTTCTGAATTAGCACAAAATATGAATGAATCTGGAAAAATAAGCTCACCTACACATGGCATTACATACATTATCAACAGGAAACTCATAATCATGCTTCATATCTCAATTACCCCCACTCATCTGAACAAGTATTTCCAAACACCCAAAACACATGGTTGAAATTTAACTACTAATCAAAATATTTTTTGTAGGTACCTTTTTTCAAATCATAATATAAAACATCAAAAACCAGTTGTATGTCATAAGTATAAGTACCATATGCCACATATATTATCCAAACATTCTAAACATGTTGGTTTAATAGAAATTAAATATCCACAAGGAAAAAAAACACAGACAAGAAAACTTCAGGATCAAAATTTGGGGTAGTTATGAACCATAAGCTACTCAAACTTCACCAAAGTCCATAACTGCCCACACCCCATTGAAAAAGTTGTGCATTATCCTCAATGCACCAAATTAGGCAAAAATATAATAGTAGGAGATAAAAATATATCTCGGTGCACAAGCGCCTGTCCACTTTGGGTTGCCTCCCAAGCAGCGCCTAATTTATAGTCACGACATGACATATCTATCTTGAGTACTTAGACTTTCCTAAGATCCCATTCTTCAACTGTCTTGATCTCTTTTACATTTCCAAGGTATGGCTTGACTCTTTGGCCATTTACTTTGAAAGTGTCTCCATTTTGTCTCTCCAATTTAGTGGCCCCATGATTAAAGATGCGGGCGACCCGATAGGGTCCCAACCATCTCGATTTAATCTTCCTAGGGAACAACTTTAATCTAGAATTGAAGAGTAAAACCAAGTCCCCTGGTGTAAATTGGCGATTTTCTATGCAGCGATCATGTTGTATTTTCATTCTTTACATACAAGGCAAAACTCTTATATGCTTTCAATAGAAACTCATCAAGCTCATTGAGTTGGCTCAATCTAGGGGTAGCTGCATCCTTCCAATCTAGATTCAACTTCTTCAACACCCACATTGCTTTATGCTCAAGTTTCACAGGAAAATGACATGCCTTTTTTTGAGTATATTAAAGATATCGTAATGCTCTAGACTTCCCTCCATTTCACTTTTGCCTCTTTTCTTTTGATTTGACACTCTTATGGAGTCATTCTGGTAATGTTATGCAAGAGTGAGTGTATAGATAACTGATTTAATTTATTCTTGATATAACTTTTTGCATCTTTATTCATTTTTGAAATAATTTCACGAGGTGTTTGAATCCATAAATCATGCTAAAAATAAGCTGATAAGGGGACATGCCTATAGGGGTCTTGAATGCAGTACAATATGCCCATAATGCATCATCCAGGTTTTTAGACCAATTTGTTCAGTTTGTATTCACAGTCTTAGATAAAATCTATTTGATTTCCCTATTTGACACTTCCACTTGTCCACTTGTTTGGGGATGATAAGGCGTCTCCACCCTATGTTTTACTCCATACTTTTCAAGAAGATCCTTAAAAAGTCTATTGTAAAAGTGAGAACCTCCATCACTGATAATAGCCCATAGAGTACCAAATCTCGAGAAGATGTTCCGTTTGAGAAATGTTGTGAAACTTTTACCCTCATTGTTAGGTAGAGCCACGACCTCAACCCACTTTGATATATAATCCATAAAAACTAAGATATACTTATTTCCATGTGAGCTAACAAATGTTCTCATGAAATCTATCCCCCTATATATTGAACAACTCCATCATCGAAATAGGACTTAGAGGGAGTTCATGCTTGCGAGTTAACCTACCTTTTCTTTGGCACCTATCATATGTTTTGGCATAGTCATGGGCATCTTGGCGGATTGTGAGCCAATAATATCCACATTGTAAAACCTTATGGGCTATTCAAATCCCACTATGATGTCCACCTACTAGTGACGAGTGGAATGCCTCAAGTATGCTCATCATTTTGAACTCAGGAACATAGCAAAGAATAATCGTATTGGCACATACACGGAACAAGTATGGATCACCCCTAAAAGAATTTTCTTATATCATGCATAAATTTCCAACATTGATATGTATTTAAGTCAGGTGGTATGATATCACTTACCAAGTAATTTCATAATCTGCAAACTAAGGTATAAGATTATGCGAAGCAGCCAACACCCTATCATCAGAAAAGGAATCATTTATCTCCAGCCTAGTATCAAATTTCATCATTTCCCCATCTTTTAATCTGGGTAGTTGATCTGCAACCTGATTTACTATCCCTTTTCTATCAATGACATCAAAGTTTAATTCTTGCAAGAGAAATACGCATCTTATCAACCTTGGCTTCACATCCTTTTTGGCCATCAAATATTTACATACTGAGTGGTTTGTATGTACCGCCACTTTGTCTCCTAACAGATGTAAATGGAATTTTTTGAATGCAAAGACCAATGTAAGTAGCTCTTCCCTGTGATAGTGTAATTTTTTGAGCCGTATTTAGGGCTTTATTGGCATAATTTATGGGATGCAATATCTTCTACTTGCGTTGTTCCAATACTATACCCAAGCAACCCTACCTACATCACACATAATTTCAAATGGTTTGGAACAATATAGAGCCATAATAATTGGTGCTGAGATCAACCTCTTTTTTAACTCTTCAAAGGCTTGCATACATGCATCATCAAACACAAACGTAGCATCTTTCTCCAGTAATGCACAATGGGTGTGAAATTTTAGAGAAGTCTTTTATGAACCTTCAATAGAATCCTGCATGTCCCAAGGAACTCCTCATACCCTTTACTGAGATGGGTGGTGAAAGCTTCTCAATCACCTCAACTTTAGCTTTGTCAACCTTAATGCCTTTGCCAGATATTCTATGACCCAACACAATACCCTATTTAACCATGAAATGACATTTTTCCAAGTTTAGCACTAGATGACTTTCTACACATCTTTGCAACACATCATGCTGGTGTACCAAACAATCCTCAAATGAGTTTTCAACCATACTGAAATCATCAATGAAGACCTCAATGGTACTCTCCACCATGTCTGAGAAGAAGGACATCATGCATCTTTGATATGTTATTGGGGCATTACATAACCCAAATGACATCCTCTTAAATTTAAAGGTACTATAAGGACATGTAAATGTGGTATTCTCCTGATCCTCCGGAGTGATGATGATCTGATTATAGCCAGAATACCTATCGATAGAATACTACCACCTTTTTTCTACAAGGCTATCTTGCGTCTGATCCATGAATGACATAGGAAAGTGATCCTTCTGAATTGAGGCATTGAGCTTTTTATAATCCATACACACTCTCCATCCTGTTACTGGCCTCATGGGGATCAATTTAGTGTTAGCATTTGGCACTAGTGTGATACCTCCTAGCTTTGGAACATACTATACCGGACTCACCCATTCGCTATCGGTGATTGGGTAGATCACTCCTGCATCTAACCATTTAATGATCTCTTTGCAAATAACCTCTTTCATGGGAGGATTTAGGCAGCTTTGATGCTCAATTCTCAGCTTATAGTCTTTGACTAACTGGATCTTATGTGTACATACCCCAGGAGGGATACTAATAATATCTACAATAGTCCGTTCGATGGCTTTTTAAAATTGTTTGAGCATTATTACAAGGGCATCGACTTGTTCATCATTCAAGTCTACAACTATTATGACCGAAGAGTTGTTATCTTCCAAGAATGCATATTTCAAATGTGAAGGAAGTGCGTTCAGCTGTAATACTAGTGGGTCTTTTATGGAGGGCTTTGTGGGTAGTGTCTCCCAATTCGACAAATCTAGGTCTAGTTTAGTTTGTCATCTAGGATCGAAAGACACCCTAGAACATTTACTGTCTCTTCATAATTTCGGATACCATCATTGTCAAAGTTCATCAATACTGCCTCCAAAGTTTTAACACCAATCACAACTCAATTGGTACCTCTAACTCATCATCATCAACAGTCTCGATGACTGAAGCACTCTCACATCACTGTCTTTCCTTGCGTGTTAACACACATTAAACATGACCTCATCTTTACTAAATCTGAACATAAGCAGAACCTTTTCCATGTCAACCAAGGTGCGATCAATAGCTAAGAAAAGCCTTCTCAAAATAATTGGAAATTCAAAATCAACATCACAGTCAAGAATAATAAAATCTGCAGGAAGTATGAATTTTTTAACTTTTACCAACACATCATAGAGTATCCTTATAAGTTTCTTAACTGTTTTATCTGCCATTAACAACCGTATCTTAGTAGGAGTAGGAGTACCCAAATTAAGCTTCTTGAAAACTACAAGAGGCATTAAATTGATACTAGCACTCAAGTCACAAAGTGCTCTTGCAAACTCTACATCTCCTATCATACACGGTATAGTGAAAGTACTTGGGTCCTCACTCTTTTGAGCCAATGACTTTGTAGTAATGGCATTACAATGTTAGAGATCTTTAGAAAGCTATTGACTCATAGTTCACTTCTTCGTAACCAAGTCTTTCATATACTTTGCATAACCCGACATTTTCTCTAAAGCTTCAATCAAAGGGATGTTGATAAATAGTTGCTTAAGCATAGAGATAAAGTGTTTGAACTTGCCTTCCTCCTTCTTTTTGAGTCTTTCAGGGAAAAGAGGAGGAGGACTTGAGATGGTCTTATACTTCTTTGGCTCTTTAACTGCTTCACCTACCCCATCTTTTACACAATATTCTCCTTCAATAATATCCTTATCCGCAACTCCCTTCTCACAAACATCCTCTACCTCAACCAGTATAGGAGGATCGATAGTACTCTTGCCACCTCTAATTGTCACCACCATACATTACCCCTCATTCTTTGGAATTTAAACCATATTACTTGGTAATGCACCTTTCTGGCATTACTTGACCAAATTGTTGCTCAAGTTGCTAAATGGCCACCAAATGAGACTATCTTTTGATTTATACTTGAAATATGTGAGTTCATTCCCTGTAGAGTTTCATCTTAGGTCTTCGCTTTTTTATCAATTGGTCAAATATCTCTTTAATCCTAGAGTTGCTTGCCCCGACATGATGATTATGGGGAGGCACATATGGACCATTTCTAAAACCATCTGTTCTATCCCACTTGGCTTCTGGAAACTTATTCCTCTCATATAATAACCACCTCGAGTATCTCTATAAGCTCCTCTTCTTATATAGTTCTGACCTTGGCTCCCAAAACCTTGACGCCAATCGTCCAAATTGGACCCTTGGGCATTGGTCCAAAAACCCACCGCTTGATCACTCACAAAATATGCATCCTCTTCATAATACTGCTCTTCATATATGTGTGCACGAGGAGGTTGATGGACTACACATATACTCTTTCTTGACTTTTGTTTCATCATAACCTCCATATTAGTGCGAATTTGGTCAAGTTGTTGCATAATCTCCTCATTGATCTTAGCTTGCTATGAACCTATACTCATAACACAAGAATTCTTTGTAGACATTCTTTCTCGTTGCCCTCATGCATGGTTGGTTTTGAACACTTGCTCCATGCACTCTGTGATCTTTCTAAACGATTGATCCAAGAACATGCCCCCCATTGTAATATCAGCATAAGCTTGGCTATTTCATCGAGAGCATAGTAGAAGATTTTTACCAAGGCATCATCAACAAATTTTTGTTCGGGGAAGCTTCTCAAACACTTTATAAATCTCTGCCACTTAGTAGTGATTGAGTACCAGGTAATTGCTCAAAATTATTGATTTGATCTTTTAATTTGAGCTTCTTTGACCTCGGGAAGTACCTTCCAAGAAGGCCTTCTATAAATCCAGCCAACTGGTAGTCGAGCTTTGTGGGAGCTTGGATAGCCACACCGTTGCATTACCAATAAAAAATAATGGAAAAACATGCAACTCTATCCATGGAAAGATTTTAAGTCCCCATTACACTCTTGCAAATAAAAGCTACATTATGTAGATGGCTTTGAGGATCCTCAGAAGGTAGGCTTGCAAACAAACCATGATTTTGAAGCATTTGAAGAAATCCACTTGAAATCGTGAACTTAGTGTCGGCTAGTAGTGGTGGCAATACTATAGCTCCCATTACATCCATGGTCATGGGATTCAATCTATATTGACTCCATCCATAAGTATTCTTACTGAAGTCCCTAGGTTTTGGACTATTCCCCAAAGGAGGTGAATTCTCATCCCTATCACCAACATCAACATTCTGATTCATAGCTTCATTAATCTTAATATTTGTATTTGCTTGAGCCACTCTTCTTGTAACATGTCGGATCTCTAAGTCAATTGGAGCTAAGGGATTGCCTTGGCTCCTTGTATTGGGCATACAATACCTAGTATACCCTACAAAGTAACAAACAAAATAAAAAACAAAAGTAAAATACAAGATAATTAAGTAATTAACACTTGAACTATACTACTAGAGAATCCAATCAAAGTCTCGTCATATTCCCCGACAACGACACCATTTTCTTTGATCATGTTCAACTTACATCTCTCTTTTGAGGAAAAAGCGATCGTTGTCAAAGTAATAAATCTAACCAAGGTTAGGGTCGATCCCACAGAGAATACAAAGACTTTTCAAATCGATTCACTAATAAACAACTCAAATATTAACTAACTCAATTCCCAAAAAGGTGGGTTGGAATGATTGATAAGAATTTAAACTAAACTAACTACAATTGAAGACGATTAATAATAGAGAGCAACTTAAGTATTGTGTTGCCCATGATTTACTAACTCAACATTCCCGGATATTAGAATCTCAACTAAAATATTATGCAGGACGATAATTTAAGTTCTTCCAACCCTTTGGTCAAAGGTGAAGGTCGAATTTCAGAGTGGGACTTGGCCCATATCCATAATATGCTATACTAACTATTTCTCATAGTCCCAAACAACATCCCCTTAGTCTAGTTCAGTTGACTAGACGAGCAAATCATCAAATTCTATTAATCAATCTTTTTTCCTATTCACTACCACCTAGATCTAGAAGGTAAAACTAGGAGTTGTAATGTTGGCTAGCACTAGAAAACATGCAAAATGAAGAGAATTGATTAATACATGCAAATAGCCATTCTAAGAGTTGTAAATAATCTGGTTCTATTTGGTTAGATCTTCATGGTTCCCACAATCCCATGTTATGGGTTTAGCTACTCATGCTATGGGAAGATAAAGAAACTATGAATTGAGAAAACATAATTAATCTTTTACCCAAATAGATTGAAGAACAAGCAAACTCAATTTGTATTGAGAATCACAAGACTGAAAGATGTGATGAATCCATAAGTGTATTCTCTTCTATTTAGTCTCCAAGTCTAAAACCTTAAAAATGTTCTAATTTCATGCTCTATCTCTCTATCTCTCTTAAAATCCATGAAAAATGTTTCTCTAATGACCTAAAGTTTACTATTTATAGTATTTACAAAGAAGTCCCTAAAAATATTAAAAAAAGTTATTGGTGGGTGTTACGACTCACAGTCACGACTTATAATAGGCAGTTACAATCGGGCTTTTGTGTTCAGCTCCTTGAATCTTAGAATTTATTGCTATGAAACATCTCCACGAATTATAGTCTGATCTATGACTCGTATTGTCCTCTTGTAGTCCATATCTGCATCACTTGGTCTAACATTGGAAATCTCTACGAAACCCCTCAATACGACTTGTAGAGTGAACTTCAAGTCGTAAAGAGGTCTCGTATGACTGAACTTCAAATCTTCAGATATTCAACAAACACTGGAAATCCCTACAAAACTCAATTCACGAGTCGTAGATGGCTCTATGACTCATAAAGCATCTTGTAAGTATGCAAAAACCAGAAAAAGTCTGCAATCTCCCCAAAATTGTGTCGACCTACTTTTTCTATAAAAATAAACATAAAAACATATAAAAACCATAAATGTCACATTGAGAACATATAAATTCTCAAGTTTTAGGCATCAAATGTGCTGTATTTTGACAACAAATTAGAGTAGCCGCTTCATTGTAAGTAAACTATATTGGGATGAAATGGGCAGATTTGGTCAATCGATCCATGATGACCCATATGCTAATATGCCTTTTGTTACTCCTTACCTTTACATAAAATTTGATGTATTTCCAAAAGTTTTGGTAGAGCCTTACTCGATATATGCTCTTATTGGTGAGTCAATCCTAGCTAAGAAAGTCTATAGGAATTGTCCCCTGTCGATTGTGCATAAAGTCTTCCTATGTGATCTAGTTGATCTTGATATGACCAATTTTGATATCATTCTGGGTATAGATTGGTTGCATGCTTCCTATGCTTCTATTGATTATAGAACCCATAAAGTCACATTCCAAGTTCCTATGAGCCTATCTTTGAATGGAAGGGAACCAATTTGGTGTTCAAACGAAAGTTTGTTTCTTATTTGAAAGACATGAAAATGATTTCCAAAGGTTATCTATATTGTATTCTCTAAGTTAAGGATGTTGGGTCCTATGTCCCTATTCTTGATTTGATATTCCTATAATTAATATGTCTTCCTCGATGATTTGCCTATTATTCATCCTATAAGGGAAGTTGATTTTGATATTGATGTATTTCCCGACACCCAACCTATTTCTATACCTCCATATCGAATGGCCCTAGTAGAGTTGAAAGAATTGAAGAAAATTAAAAGAGTTGCTTGATGAAGAGTTCATAAGACCTAGTATGTCACATGGTATGCTCCCATTTTGTTGGTAAGGAAGAAGGATGGTTCACTCAGGATATGTATGGATTATCGATAATTAAATAAGGTAACCATAAAAAATAAGTATTTGCTTTCGAGGATCGATAACCTATTCAATCAACTATAAGGTGCAAGTTACTTTTTCGAGACTAATCTCCAGTCCAGATATTACCAATTGAGGGTGAAGGAGGATGACATTCCAAAGACGATATTGACAACTTGATATGGTCATTTTTAATTCTTAATCATGTATTTTAGACTAACAAATGCTCTTGCCGCTTTCATGAATTTGATGAAAAGGATATTCAAACTGTATTTGGATATGTTTCTGGTAGTATTCATAGATGACATAGTAGTTTACTCATACGATATAAAAGATCATGAGGATCATTTGAAGATTATTTTGCAAACATTGAGGAATAGATAACTCTTTGCTAAGTTTAGCAAGTGTGAGTTTTGACTTGGAGAGGTGGCTTTTCTTGGCCATATTATTTTGGCTGATGATATTAGAGTTAATCCAAAGAAGACAGAGGTAGTGAAGAATTGGCCTAGACCATTGTCTTCATTCAATATAAGGAGCTTTCTGGGTTTGGTTGGATATTATAGAAGGTTCGTTGAAGTATTTTCCTCCATTGATTCTGCTTTGACTAGGTTGGCATAAAAGAAGGTAAAATTCCAATAATCCGATAAATGTAAAAGAATTTCCAATTATTGAAGGATAATCTTACTTTGGATCCTATTTTGACATTATTTAAAGGTCCAATGATTTTGATGTGTATTGTGATGCCTTATATAAAGGCCTAGGTTGTATCTTAATACAACATGGAAAGGTCATTGCTTACAGTTCAAAGCAATTAAAAGTGAACGAAAGGAATTATCAGACATTTGATCTTGAGTTATTAGCCATTGTGTTCGCATTGACAATTTAGAAACATTATCTTTATGGGGTATATATTGATATATCCATTGACAACAAGAGTTTGCAACATGTGTTTAACTGAAAGGATTTGACCCTAAGACAAAGAAGGTGGTTAAAACTATTGAAGGACTATAATATGAACGTGATGTATCACCTCGACAAGGCTAATGTTCTGGCTGATGCATTGAG
Organism: Solanum sejunctum; assembly: GCA_025642045.1. Lineage (NCBI taxonomy): Eukaryota > Viridiplantae > Streptophyta > Magnoliopsida > Solanales > Solanaceae > Solanum > Solanum sejunctum. The sequence goes on along the minus strand of JAOTQJ010105543.1, from coordinate 3,725 downwards.
AAGAGTGTCTATGGGCAACATGGCACATGTTGAGAATAGGAAGAAAGAGTGGGTGAGAGAATTGCATTGTTTGGCTCATTTAGGTGTGAGGTTGAATAGCTTGAGCAATGGTGGTGTGTTGGTACCAAATGGGGCGAAATCATCCTTAATAGAGGAATTTAAATTAAACAAGACATGAATCCAACTTTGGTTGAATTGAAAAAATTAGTAGTTGATAAGAAGATAAAAGTCTTCTTATAAGGGGGAGATGGAGTGCTACATTACCAATGGCGATGGTGTGTGCCCAATGTAGATAGTTTAAGGGAAAGGATACTTGATGAAGCTCATAATTCTAAGTATTTCATTCATCCGGGATCCACTAAGATATATAGAGATTTAAAGAAGTGTTTTAGTGGAATGACATGAAGAAAGATATAGCAGAGTGTGTGACGGGGTGTGCAAAATATCAACAAGTGAAGGTGGAACACCAAAGACCTGGTGGTTTGATGCAAGATATTGAGATACCAACTTGAAAATGGGAGGAAATGAAAATGAGTTCCATCATGGGTTTACTGAAGACTGGAAACCAATTTGACTCAATATGGGTGGTTGTGGATAGAATAACAAAATCAATCCACTTTTTACTAATAAAGACTTCTTATAGTACTAAAGATTATCTTAAAGTCTACATTCAAAAGTTGGTGAGTTTGAATGGGGTACCATTTTCCATTATAAGGGTAGGGGTGCTTAATTAACTTCTTATTTTTTGGAAGTCATTCCAGAAGGGCTTGGGTACAAAGGTGAAGTTAAGTATAATATTTCATCCTCAAATAGATAGACAAGCCGAAAGGACAATACAAATATTGAAAGATATGTTGAGGGCTTGTGTGCTTAATTTTAAGGGAAGTTGGGATAATCACTTACTACTCATTGAATTTGCTTATAACAATAGTTTTCACTCATATATTGAAATAACGTCATTTGAACCATTGTATGATAGGCAGTGTAGATCACTGATGGGATGGTTTGAGGTTGGAGAGATGTCCTTAATTGGACCGAATTTGGTACTTGATGCCATAAGAAAAGTGAAATTCATAAGGGAAAGGGTGAGGGTTGCCTAAAATTTGCAAAAGTCATATGTTGATCTTAGAAGAAGGGATCTTGAATTTTAAGAAGGTAATCAGGTTTATTTAAAAGTTTCACCAATAAAAGGAGTGATGCATTTTGGCAAGAAGGGCAAATTGAGTTCTAGATATGTGGATCCTTATAAGATGGTGAAAAGAATTTGGAAGGTAGCCTATGAGCTAGATTTGCCTATGGAATTAGCTATGGTTCATATGGTGTTCAACATGTCGATGCTAAGGAAGTGCTTGAGTGATACTAATTCCATTGTTCCGTTGAAGGATGTGTCTATTAAGGAGGATTTTACTATATGAGGATGTACCTATTAAGATTTTGGATCGACAAGTGAAGAATTTAAGAAATAAAGAAGTTGCATCCATCAAAGTACTATAGAGAAACCAATAAGTCGAAAGTGCTACTCGAGAGGCCGAGGCAGACGCAATGAAATGATATCCTTACCTTTTTCCTTCTATTTAAGCCTAAGGTACTTAATAAGATTTATTATTTCCACCTTCTGATGAATATGTGTCTCTTGTTAAGTTGCATGCATACATGATCATGAAACTATTTTTGAAAGATGTTTGATACACAAGTTTGATAATTTAATGAAAGTGATGATTAAGTTGCATTTTTGTATATATTTTATGATGGTGATAGTGTTTCCACTATATTCAAGCAAATTTCTGTCTCATTCAAGGATGAATGATCTCAGGGGGGATATATTGTAACACCCCTCATGTTCATAGGCTTGAAAAATGAAAATTGAGGACAATTTGGCACTGATTTAGTCCTACAAGCCGATCTTCGACTCATAGAAGAATCCAGAGGTCGTAGGATGGTTTAGTGGAACGAGTCCAACAAAGATGGAAAATCCTGAAGTTTTTGGAAGTTGACTTACAATTAACAGGATGGGTCGTTAATGGGACCACGACCCGTGGATGGTATCATCAGAGGGACCTTTGAAGGATGAAAATTTCCTAAGTTTGAGGATGATGTACGAAGGGACTTACGACCCGTAAAGGTAATGATGGGTCGTCCTGCATGTTCATAGTTTAAAAGGTGCCAATAAAAGTGACTCAACGTTTGGTGGCATAAGTTTTACGAGCCAAAGGATGAGCCGTAGATTGAACCACGGCCCGTGGACAGGGTCTCATGGTTGGCTCTAACAGTTTTTAATGAAGGGTATTTTTGACATTTCTAATTCGTTTAAGTCCTAAAATACATTATTTTGGCCCTCCTAACTAACTTAAGTGACCTTACTCCTATAATTTCTATTCCTAACTCACTCTAGTTCATTCATCCTGATACTTCTTCCAAGGATCCTCAAATAATTCTCTATAGAACAAAGGCTCCATTAAAGATAGGGTTCCAAGCTTTGCTCAGGATTTCAAGGTTCTTCTGCTTAAATTCTTAAGGATCTCACTAGAGTTATATAGAGCTTTATATATGGACTAGTTTCTTTTATGAAGCCTAATCCAAAATCTCCTTTGTATCAAATTTGCATGATAATTTATTATGGGATTTTATACTATGATTTCTAATGCATGAATTACGAATATTCCATGGTTATTATACCTAATTATGTATGAACTATGAAGAATTACATGATTACTATGAATTTCAAGTGAAAGTATATGATTTCAAGTATACATGATTAGGGCTTGATGAATTGATGTGTGTTCCTTTACTAATACTCTAAATTGATTTTAATTGCATGTTTCCTTTATGAATTTTATTCAATTTCATGGTTTTGACTAAATTGCTCATAGACCCACACTTATCCCTAGTCTCTTATGATAAAACTATGGATTTCTATGACAATGATCTCAAGTATGTAAAGACATGTTTTAAATGACAATGATGATGATGTTTTATGAAAATGGTTATATGATGTTATAATGACAAGGATGCTATGATAGGATGTGTGATTAAGACCCTAATGTTGATGATGATGTTATTGTGAGAATGTCTACGCACATTCTATGAAAGCTAAGTAGATGGACTATTCTTGTAATGTGAGATGTTTCCATGAAAGACTATGATAACTATTTTACAAGCTATGAAAGTATGATCTAATGAAGTATGAATTATGTTGAAAATTTATGTATAAGCATGGCTCATGTATTCCATAAGATATGACTTAGCACCAAATGAGATTGGGGGTGAGGACTCGACCTAAGAAGTCCCTAAAGTAAAGACTACCTTTCTCATAACTATATGCCACCATAGATGATGATAATTATGTGCCTATATGGTATTATGTTAGTGTATCCACAAGTGTAAAGATGGGAAGGATCCGTAAGGTAAGGTATAGTCTACCCTGACAAAATTGGCTACTCTTTTACTTGGTATTGAGGTAATATTGAGATTCCATGTTATATTCCACATGATCTTATATGTCAGTTATGGTCTTATTCTCACATATGCATGATAGGATTATAAAAGGATTTTGATTATGTTTCTCACATGATTTTAAAATTTGTATTTTTCATGTATGTTGTGTCCTTATCCTATTAATTATGATTACACATATTGCTATTATACTATAACAACAACAACAACAACATACCCAGTGTAATCCCACAAGTGGAGTCTGGGGAGGGTAACTTGTACGCAGACCTTAC
>JAOTQJ010105532.1:0-11323 GCA_025642045.1 Solanum sejunctum | reverse complement strand
CCCACATATCATATATCACATGAAGCACCAGTCACAGCATCACACCATCTAAGCGAAACTCGACCACTGGGCAAAATCAAGTTCCGCCGTAGCCAACCAACGTCGGAGATATATATATATATATAGTAGCACGATAGTAACTAGCCCGGGAACCAGTGAAGGTTATTACTATTATGTATGGCACAAGTAGAGTAGTGAGAATCATATGTATAAAAATTAGCTTAAAACTTCATAGTAAACAATTATCCATTATGAGATCACAAAATTAATATCTTAGAAGTTTTACCAAGTTTGTCTAGACTTTCTGGAAAAAATAGTTTCCCAAAATTTATGAAATTATTATTATGCCCACAAACTTATTGACATACACTTGGGAGTTTCATTTCAAAGTCGCGTATATTAATAATCTTTGGACCAAGTTGGCCATCTAATATAAGTTTTCCAACTTCCCAACTTTTGGGCCTACTAGCACCATTACTAGTTTCCAAAGACCTTAAGGCTTAAAAAGGATTATTTAAATATTGGTGTAACTAAGATGATCTTATTTGGTAAAGACCCGAATTAAGATGGACAAGAAAAGTTTCAACATGTAAAGGTTATCAACCTTACCAACTCCTTTCTAAGGCTATAAGGAAGCCCTACATATGATCTCATGCCACAAAGGTAAGAAAGTTTTACATACCTTCCTTTTATTCCAATTCGATTCCAACGCTAAACAACCTAATCATTCTTCCGGCTGTGTAGTATCTACAAAACAAATATAAATAAAATACGCTCAATGACCCCTACCAGCATTCACAATCTTCGAAGATGTTCCCAAATGACCATGCGACGTTAACTATTTTATAACACAAGTGATGTGCAAGGATACTAAACAGAGCAACCATTCAATATTACCCACTTAGCGTATTTCCATACTCTTGTGCACCCCTCGAACCCATTTACACTATGACAACGTCAACCAAAACTTAGCGACGTCAAAACGTTACATTTTCACAATTCTTAAACAATTGACAAATCTGATTTTTCCACTTGTTTATCACATATTAACATGCAACCTAGCACCATTGCACTTCAACAATCCCAACGGAACATTCCAACGCCGCACGGAGACGTCTAACGCTAAAACGCAACAAAACTTCCTAAACGAGTGTCCAATCCACTCCCCCCATTTCTTACATACTTACATGAGTTCCATCTCTTAGAATTCTCTTATAGAATCAGGTGTAAGCCACATGAAGTCAATATAACCCACTAAAACCAAACGAGCGCTAAAACGCCCATATTTTGCCTAATTCGACACTTAAGTCCAAATATAGAGTATGACCTATCACTAACTCAATTCATGCGGCATACATGCTATTTATCACTTCCACAACACCCCCAAGACTTCTCCTAATCCCCCAAAATATTTAAATGAATATCGCCATATAGCCCTCAAAATGTTCAAACCTTCGCGTTTTAGTTTCTAGGCGTTTTTCCACCAAACCAGATATACCACGATACTTAGGGGCCTCAATATAACACCATAGAAGTGACAATTTATTGAGAAGCCGAAAAAATGTATTTATGGTAAATTTCACTGTAACAACCCGAGAGGGTTGCTACTGTTCCTGTAGATTTTTCGCTTTCAGTTTACCTCTCGATTTGTGCTCCTTTGGTCCAATTTTCGTTCAATTATAGTTATTCACATATAGTAGACATCCTTAGGCACCTCTACATATACATATCAACACTTAATCTTTACCCCAAGCCAGCCCAATTCTCCTGAGTTCTTAGCATTCATCTCCTATCCATACTTAGAGGCATAATAAAAATAAATTGGATTTGAAACTTACCTCAATTGTTGCAAGATTTCCTTTCCTTCTTCCTCTCCTTCTCTTCCTCCTCTTCTTCAAGCTTCACAAGACTTAGAACAAAAATATTCTTCATTTTGAACTAGAGAGGGGTATTTATAGAAGCCAAACTTTTAAAAATTGCCCCTAAGGGCTCCTAGTTAGCCCATTGTTCAATTAGGTCCCCAAATTTTTCTATTTTAATCCAATTGAGGACTCTTGACTCCAACTTAAAAAAATATACACTCCCATTTATAATTATCCACCGCAAACTTACTTAGTTAAAATTACGCCATGTTCGTCATAACTTTCCCAATTGAACGATTTACTTCAATTGAATTAATTACGGGGTCTAATACAGTGTCTCTCATCTAGGTATATTTTGGTAATTGTACCAGGTGCTACAGTTGAAGAATAGACTTGTAGGATTTCAACTTAATAGGTAGTGAACCTTATAACTTTTTATATATTGGGAGAAAACCTCAAAGAAATTTGACCAAATCTTAGAGAAATCTTCATAAAGGAACGTACAATAACTTTTGCCAACTTTTATTTTGCCACTTACTTAACTTCAAAAGTTGAGATACAACTCTTTAACACCTAAAATATGACATACTACATCATTCTTAATTTATTATTCACCCTCTTTGTATTTCCATGGAGGTATGAGTTGATTAAGGCATTTTAAAAAGTCAAGGTATTATATCCTTCCCCTATTTAGGAGTATTCATCCTTGAATGAACAATATGAGTCATATGACTAAGTACCTAGGAGTTATAAAAATTTTGGCACTCCCCCAAGAACATGACTATCTAGGAACTTGAAACATAGAAATTTTAACCCATGCATCTCACAAGTTGACATAAATAGCTAGCACCATAATTCTTCAATAATAGTGTGAGCAATTGTACAACAATAATAAGTAACAATATAAATATCAAATAGATATTTTATCTTACTATACTATTTTAAACTTGTATGCAATAACCTTGAGGTATGTAACAAATGAGAATGTTTGGACCTCATGCCATCCTTAGTTTCCTAGGTCACCTCTTCTTTATTCTTTTCCCAAAAAATACTTTAACAGAAGCCACATCTTTAGTCCTTAATCCTTGAATTTATTGATCTAATATGGAAATTGGAGTTTCCTCATAGGATAACTCTTTTGTGAGGTAAATATCTTCAATTAGGACAACTCGAGGATTGTCTCCTATGCCTTTTTGTGGCAATAATACATTTAAAACTGGATGAATAGATGCTAGCCCCAAAGCCATCTATAATTCATAAGCAACTCATCTTATCCTCCAAAGGATATGATTTGGGTTAATGAATCTTGGAATAAGTTTTTCCTTCTTGTCAAACCTAATAAATGTCCAGCATAGGTGAGACTTTCAAGAATTTCCAGTCATGAACACAAAGATCTAACTCTCTCTGCTGCACATCTAAGTATGAATTTTTTCAAGTTTAATCTATTAACAATTGCTCATGAATAATCTTAACCTTCTTCACTATCCAATATATGATGTGCTGTCAAAATACAAAACTTTTGATATTTAAAACTTAAAATTTCATGTGTTCTCAAAGAAACGTTAGTGGATTTGATGTGGTTTCATATTTATTTTTTAGGATTGTAGTATTTGACATGATTTTATACAAAGATATGCAAAATTCTAGTTTAGACAGAGAGACGTGCGAGAAAACTGCGAAACACTTTTGGGACTTCATAACTTGTGATTTTTTCATTGAAAACATAACATTGTAATTTCTTGTTCTTAACTTTATCTTTGTAAGTATTCAATTATGCTATTGTATAACATGATTCTTTCATCTATAATGGTTATGCATAGCTAAATCCACAACTAGGTTTGTGGGAACCATGACAAACTAATAGGGTAAAACTGAATAATTTGTAATTCTTGAAAAGTGTGCATGCATGTATTAATTAGTTTTCTTTATTATGAATGCTTTTTAATGGCGGCCAACATTAGAATTCACTTAGTTCTTGCTAATTGGATTAAGGTAGTAAGAGATTAATTAATAAGAGTCAATGTGATCTCTCTAATATAATCAACCAAACTGGATCAAAGGGAGGTTGTACTGGAACAAAAAGTATGGATTAATAATGTCACACTGCGGGGAAGAATCAAATTATGTAGTGAAATTTATCTCTCGCCTGGATTAAAAGATTTGGTAAACTCAACTTACTGTTCTGCATACTACACACTAGAAAAAGTTATGATTATCTGGTGATACTAATTTAGAAATTCATTGGTAACACAATACCCTAGTTACTTCTCTTATTGATTTCACAACACTTGTTTGTAGTTTAGGTTTATTTTTTGCAATTATAAGCCCCCTCCCTTTCGAGGAGATAATAGGTTAATTCATTCAACTTGCTCATGATTTCTCCAAATCTAGACCATATTCCTTATGGGTTCGACCCTAACGTTGGTTAGGTTATATTTTGACAAAGACCACTTATACCTTCAAAAAGAAGGTGTAGTTTTGGAGACATTAAAATTTGGACATAATTGTTAGGGAATACGACTTTTAGATTTGCTTGATTTGAGTAAATTTGGAATTAATCCTTATTTCCCTCATTTAAGCTTTTTTTGTTATTTTTGTTTTGTTTCACCATTTTGGTGTAGTATATGCACACACTCATAGTTGAGGCAAACCCTTGACTCCATTTGACCTTAATATACAGAAGACACTAAGAAATGGCGTAGAACAATGTGAACAATGTTGTAACCAATTTTGTGAATGCAACACTGAATCAGAATAATAAAAATAATAACACACCACCACTCGAGGATGCTAATCTAACACCATAGGATCTTTAAATAATGGCTAATACATGGACTCATTACAGGCTTAATCCTATAGTGATTGATGTTAGTGGAGCTATTGTGTTATCTCCATTACCAAATGACACAAAATTCATCATTTCGAGTAGGTTACTCCAAATGCTGCTAAATAGAAGATTGTTTATGGGTTACTATCTTAGCATTCACATAATCATCTATACAACATTGTCTTCTTCTACAAGAGTATAATAGAAGTCAGAATCTGTACATGGATGCCATTGGGTTCCATCTCTTTCCATTTTCTCTAATGGCCAAAGCGACACTATACTGATCCAAGCTCCCATAGAGTTCAATCACTAGTTGGGTAAAATATAGAAGTCCTTTTTAGAGAGGTTCTGTCCTAGGTTAAAGAAGCTAAAGTTGAAGAATCAAATCAATAACTTTGAGCAATTGCCTAGTAATTTGATCAAGAATGCATGGGAGATGTTCAGAAAGTGCTTGAAGTGTGTCTCTAACCACAAGATCATTCATGATGCCTTGGTGGATATCTTTTATCGAAGCTTGGATAAAAATAGCCAAGTTATTGATGATACTATTATGGGAGGCTCATTTAGATTATCCATTCTCAGTTATAGCTGAGTGGTTGGAGAGAGTGGTCAAGGCAAACTGTGCATGGGAGACGAGAGAAAAGTCGACGACTAAGAGCTCTTTCTTAATTAGCACTAATTTTTAGCAGCAAAAATAAATGAGGAGATGATGCTAGAGCTTGTTTGAATTAGTACTAATGTGAGGTTGTTGATGAAGCAAAGTTAGGAGTGTGTGAATGCCATAAATCATTAGGCTCCATCAATAAAGTCAGGAGTGTGTGAATGCAGTAAATCATCAGCCTCCACGAGCATCCATGTATGAGGAGCCTTACTATAAGAGCACACTTTCTTTGTCACTGATTAGATGGAGGTTCCTAAACCAAAACCCAAGGGCCAATCAGGACTATTGATACCAAGTTCAAGGAAATCAAAGTCAAAACTTTAATAGGAAAGGCTTTTTTAAAGACAACAATCGAGGAGGTTACTATGACAGGAATAGGGGCCAAGATTGAGATGATGATTGGGGAGATAGAGATGGTTATAGGAATGGTCCATATGTGCCACCACACAATCAAGATTCTAGTGATCATAGCTCTCAAATTGAGGTGATTCTCAACTAACTATCAGAGAAGGCTAGCACTAAGATGAGACCTTGTAGGGGATGAAATCTTACTTCTCAGGCATCAATAAGAAAATCGAGTCCTATCTGTTGCTATCAAGTAGCTGGAGTAACAGTTTGGTCAAATGTTGACCCAATAAAAACAAGTATAAGAAAGGTATATTGCCCAACAGTATAGTGCAGAATCTAAAGAATGAGGGACAATGTATGGAAATGATAGCACATGGAGGCAATTAGACCAACAACGCACTGATGCCAATTGATAATGATCAGGTTCATGAGGAGATGATTGAGAGCAAAGATACAAAGACTGGAGATGCTAGCATTAAGGATGGTGTGAGTGATGCAATACTGATGCCACAAAAGTTGAAACCTATTCCTACAGCTCCCCCTTCTTTCTCCTAAAGACTCAAAAAGGAGGATGAAGGTAAACTCTAGCACGTCACATCTATTCTGAAACAATTCTCCATCAACATCCCTCACATTGAGGCATAGGAGAAGATGCCCAAGTATGCAAAGTTCATGAAGGTCTTGGTGACTAAAAAAAGGGTTGTAAGCCAAGAACCCTCTCAACAACCTTAGCACTGTAGTGCGATAGCAATAAGGTCCTTAGTGTAGAGGAGAGAAGAACCTGGAGCATTCACCATACCCTGCACCATTGGAGATGTCGAATTTGCAAAGGCATTATCTGATTTAGGTGCCAACATCTACTTAATATCTCTTGCTGTATTCAAGAATCTACGCTTGTGAGCCCCTACTCCAATGAATATGTAGTTGTTAATTGCTGATAGGATGGTGAAAAAGCCTGTGAGAATATTGTATGACATCCTTGTCAGTGGAAAAATTCATATTCCCCGTAGACTTTTTGATACTAGATTGTAAAGTTTACTTTAAAGTCCCAACCATCATAAGAAGGCCCTTCCTAGCCATTGGGAGAGAATTGGTGGATATGGAATCAAGCTAGCTTAAATTTTGATTGAATGATGAAGAAGTCATCTTTAATATTTGTCAGTCTTTGAAGAGGCTTGATGATTTCTATATTGAAGTTTGAGAACTTGGTGAAGTTTTAATAACTACGTTGTCCAAATTGTACACTACTTGGGAGGCAACCCAAGATATCTCATGTAACATTTGTGTTTTTGTTTTATCTTTATCCTTTTGGAGTTATAGGTAGTCTAATTTTATTATTTTAGTTATAATTTTGGACTTTAGGACTGGTTGCATATAGGGTAATAGTTTGTTCTATGAAGGATATGCAGGAACAAGGCTAAGTCAGCAAACCAATGCTAAAAAAAGATAAAAGTGGTTCTATGACCAGTTCTACAAGTCGTGGTTCATAGCACGACTAGTACAATAACCCATAGAACACTTGTAGTAAGCAACATTTTGTGCACTCTAGTCCACGAACCAACTTTATCACTTATAGATAAAACTATGGGTTGTGAAGGGGGCTCATGGACCCTAGGCAAGATTTCTAACCCCTATTTAAGTAATGGCGGTATCTTCTATCTAATCAATGAGTCGTATGTCTATGTATGACTCATAGACGAATTTGTGATTCTAATTTATCAAATTAGGGTCCAAACATATTACGAAACTATGCCCTATGGTCCATAGTATCTTTTATGGTGCATAGTTGAGATTTTGTAGAGCCTTGAAGTGCTGTCAAAATACAATACTTTTGATGCCTAAAAGTAAGGATTTTGTATGTTCCCAATGAAACATTTATGTTTTTTGTGTGTTTTTCTATATAGTATTGCATGAAAGCAGGGCAAGTTATTCCATCAATCTCGGATGGAGCCAAAGATTCACTATTTTTTGGCTTTGGGGTATGATGGAATAAAGCAAAATAGCTCTTTAAACTATCTGCGCTTCTTTTAATTGTGAAGTAGCAGTTAGTCAATGCAACTTTTGACGCTCATCATGGGTCATCCAGAAATAGTCGCGCTATATTTTTAAATATAGCTATCAGGCTACGTACATGTGACCCCCCCTTACCCTGCAATGGGCGGGTGCCCTTGAGGCATTGGGGTAATGTTTTTGTTGTTGTTGTATTTCATGAAAGTAGGTTGACATGACTTTGGTGCATAACTACAGAGTTTTCTAATTTTTGCTGATTTATAAGACCCTCTACGAGTCATAAATCATTCTATGATTTGTAGAAGTAGTTTCGTGATAAATTCCAATGAAGGATAATGTCTAAAGATCAACTATTAGATCTCTATAGGGTCATAGAGCATTATGTGAATACTACAAATAGGTTTCCTGAAGATTTTTAGAGAGGGATAATTTGAAGCAGTTGAAGCCTACGAGTCTGAATCATGAGTCCTAAAACTATTTACGAGTCACAAAGATGATTTGTAGAAGTGAAGTCTACGATCCCAAGAGCTGATTACGAGACCTCTCGTAGAAGCCTCTACGAGTCATAAATAGGTTTAATGGAATTCGCCGACTAATTTTTGTATTTTATTAAGGACTTAATTATAATTATTATAAATTATATTTTTGGTCCTTTTTCATAGATAGCCATCAGTTTCATTGTAATTAGGGTTAGAATACAATACTTAGAGAAAAAATTGAAAGAATATACTTGTAAACTAATTTGATCTTCAAATCTTGTGATTCTCAATCAATTTTGGATTTGCTTGATTCTCAATTCCATTGTATAAGTGTTTGATTATGTTTTCTCAATTCATAATTTTTTCAACTACCCATAGCATGAATAATTAAATCCACAACTTGGGCTTGTGGGAACCATGAAGATCTAACCAAATAAACCTAGGTAATTTGCGATTCTCGGAATGGGTATTTTAATGTACTAACCAATTCTCTTTATTTTGTATATTTTCTAGTAGTGGCAAACATTAGAACTTTCCTAGTGTTATTTTCTCGATCATGGTAGTAATGAATAGAAAAAGAGATTTATTAACAAGATTCGATGATATGTTCTCATCTAATCAACAAAACTAGGCCAAGGAGAGGTTGACTGGGACTATAGCAAATGGTTACTATTGCACACTATGGAGGTGTTCAAGTTGTATAATGAAATTTGCCTCTCACCTTTGACCAAAGGGCTTGGTGAACTTAAATTACCATCCTTCATGCTATACTCTAGTCGAGATTTAGATTATTCAGTGTTATTCAGTTGGTGAATCATGGAGAACGCAATACCCAAGTTGCTATCTATTATTGATTCTCTCCTATTATAGTTAGTGTAGATTATTTTCTTATTGATTACTTCAACCCCCCTCCCCCGGGTAATTGAGTTGGTTAACTACTTGAATTGCTTGTTTGTGAATTCTCATGAGTCTACGTATTCTTTGTGGGTTTGATCCTAACCTAGGTTAGGTTCTATATTTGACAAGGACTGCTTTATCCTATAAAAATGAGGTGTAACTTGGGCATGATCAAAGATTATGGAGCCTTTGCTGGAGAATATGGCTAGACTTAGTTGAATTCACTAGTAATTGTAATTCAAGTGTTACTCTTTAGTTCCCTTGTATTTTACTTTTGGTTTTGCTTTTGTTTCTTTATAGGGGATATTACTAGTTTCTGCCCAATACTAGGATTCAAGGCAATCCCTTAACTCCACTTGATCCAAATATTCAAAGAATTACAAGAAGAATGAGCCAAAAAATTGCCAACAATGTGGCCAATGTAGCTTTGAATCGGAACAAAAATGATGATAATGGGAATGAAAACCCACATCCTTTGGAGAATATTCTACAAAATAAGAATTTAAATGGCAACGCTTACTGGTGGAATCAGTATAGGTTGAATCCTATGGCTATTGATATGACCGGAGCTATTGTTTTGCCACCACTACTAGTAGACACAAAGTTAACAGTCTCGAGTAGGTTACTTTAGATGTTGTAGAACCGTGGGCTATTTATAGGTGTACCATAAGAGGATCCACATAGGCACTTGCACAATGTTGCATTTGTTTGCAAGAGTGTGATGGTAACACTGAATCTATCTATGGATGTTGTGGGACTTCATGTCTTCCATTTGTCTCTTACAATAAATGTTGCATTATGGCTATTGAACTCCCACAAAGTTCAATCACTAGTTGGATAGATTTATAGAAGGCCTTTTTGGAGCGGTACTTCCCTAGATCGAAGAAGCTCAAATTGAAGGACTAGATAAACAACATTGATCAACTTCCTGCCAATTCGATAAGTAATACTTGGGAGTAGTTTACTAAATGTTGAGGAGCATCCCTGACCACAAGATAGTTGATGATGCATTAGTGGAGATCTTCTACCATTCCCTTGATGAGGATAAATCAAGCTTTGTGTTGACACTATTATGGGGGGTATGTTTCAAGATCAACCATTTGCAAGGATTTTAGAGCATATAAAGCAAATGGTCAAGACGAATCATGCATGGGGACAATGGTATAGAGCTTCCACAAAGGGTTCATACGCGGTGAGTGTTGGTTCAGAGCAAGCCAAAATTAATGAAAAGATTATGTAACAACTTGCACAGCTTCGCACAAGCATGGAAGTAGTGATCAAGCAAAACTAAGATAGAATAAATGTGTTGGTTCACCAACCTCCACGTGCATCCATATATGAGGAGCCATATTATGAGGAGTATGCTTGTTTTGTGAATGATTAGACGAGGGGTTTCCATACTAATGCCTAAGGGTCCAATCAAGACTATTGGTTCCAAGGTCAAGAAAACTAAGGTTGAAATTATGGTAGAGATGGAGCTTATAGAGGCCCTCTAACCTATTCGTTTGTACCTGCGGGCATGAACGCAGCCCTCGAAAGGAGGGGGTCAGTACAAAATACGTACCAAGTATGTAAAGCAGAAAGCCCGAAGTATAAGTGGAAATAGTAATCCAAATAAGGCGATATAAAAGTCACACCTGTATTTCAACATTAAAACATTTATTTATTCAAACATCAAAATAATGCCTATTGGACGGGAACGATGGCGACCTTCAAACGCGTACCATACCACAGTATAACACCAGAAATTTCAAATCTCCAAAATCTCTAATACAAACCCTCAAATGAGCTACGTGAACTAGGGCAACGGTGCCAAGCATCCACACATTATAAAGCATAAAGGTCATCACGCCCGTTTATGGAGCCGAGGTGATAGTGCCACGCACTCCCGTGAGCTAGGGCAAACTCGGCCCAGCACTCACACGTCATGATGCCATTCTAGCCCAGCTCCTTATGTCTCCGCTAAGCAAAGCCGATCCATGGGCAAATCGACCCGCCGTGTCCAGCCAACCTCAGAATATATATACATACATATATATATATATAATCATATATGCACACGAGATATCTGTCCAAGGAACCGGTGAACGAGGCCAAATGGGCACGAACCGAGTCATGAGAATCATATACATAAAAACTAGTTTCACAAACTTGGAAATATATAAAATGTTCACTTTTGAAATCAAATAGTTATTCTTTTATGAAATTTTGCCAAAATTGCTCAAACTCGCATTTAGAG
>JAOTQJ010105521.1:0-11324 GCA_025642045.1 Solanum sejunctum | reverse complement strand
ATATTGTGTCTGGGTTGCTGCTAGACTTTCTTTGCAGGTGCGGTTAGTGAATAAAACAGAGGAAACTCTGCCAAAATCTCGATAGGATTCTTAGACTTTAAGTTGTGGTTTTGCGAGTTAATATTGGTTTAACTGCCTAGTCGGCATGAGTCATGGCCTGGGGTTGGGCTATGACAATATATATATGCATGCATGTATATGTATATATATTCTTAGACATCACATAATTGAGAGGTTCATTATATCACACGAATATTGTCTTAAAGTGTGAAGGGGATAGATTAACATTCCCACCTTACAAGACGATCTGAAGAAACCCTTGCGACGTGAAGGGGACAGATCAGCATCCCCACCTTAAAAGGTAATTTGAAGAAATCCTTATAGTGTGAAGGGGATAGATCAGTGTCCCCTCCTTAAAAGGTGATTTGAAGAAATCCTTATGATGTGAAGGGGATAGATCTGTGTTTCCACCTTAAAAGGTAATTTGAAGAAATTCCTATGGTGTGAAGGGGATATATCAGCGTCCCCACCATAAGAAAGACAACTTGAAGAGATCCTTATGGTGAGAAGGAATGGACACACATTCCCACCATAAGAAAGATGATATGAAGACACTCTTATGGTGAAAACGGATGGATACACATTCTTACCCTAAGAAGGACAAAGAACTTTTTCTTGACAAGATCATATTTATGTACTTTTCTTGTCATTTTATGCTTGAGTTGGTTACCAATGACTTCTTTTATTTCTTGCAGTCTTGGAAAGATAGTGATTTTCAGACAATACATCTCTCCTTCCACCAAACTTAAGCATCTTATAGTGGAAACCAAGGAAGGGGTAATGCAAACCAGATTCTTGATGCAAACTTCACTAGCTGGGCGATATGTGAGCCCATGACCTCTTTTGAAAAATCCATTTTATATGATGAAATGGACTTTGGTTCAAATCAATGGTTCCAGAGTGCTACTCAAGTTGTGGTCCCTTTGAGCACTGGATTATCATCGCACTAATATTGTAACTCTTCTTTCAAGCTTAGGTCATCGTATAATTCAAGGTGATTTTCGTTGGGGAGACACCATGATAGTTGAGGGGGAGTACCGTAATATCCCAGGATATTAGAAGTAGACCGAAGATGTTCTTGCTAGGAGTCAGGAAGTCTTGCATGCGACATAAATCCACGACGTTGTTTATGTATCAAATTTTACTTATGACCGCAATTCAGATATTTTCCAAGCATTCTGTGAAGCTTGGTGTCCCAAAACAAACACACTTCTCACATCTGTTAGAGAGTTATTTATTTCTTTATAGGATTTATACATTCTTGGTGTCTTGCCTATTTTGGGTTCTCTTTATGAAAAAATGATGCCTGAGTGTATAGAGCTTACAGGGTTTGATGAAAAGAAGATCAAGTACACTCCCCAAACTTGTGAACATTTATTTGCAGCCTTTCATTATCTTCGAGATGCTGACCAAAAGGTGTCTTTCAGTAAATAGATACAATTCTAGTATAAGAAACCTTTAAGGTATGCCTTGCTCCGCCGAGGCTGGAAAGAAAAATCTGATCGTCTTGAGCTAACGCATAATCCTAGTGAAGTCTTGCTTGATGTAAAAAAGTGGTCCTATGCCGAAGAGAGGACATTCTCTAGGCTTGGGGTGAGACCTGACAAAAGAGATGAGACATATCTGGTGGCCTTCATATCTTGTTGGTTGTGCACTTTGGTTCTTCCTAATAAAGAAAGTGATTTCATTCTTGCTGGAACTTTCAAGATGGCAAGCTTGATGGCAAGTGGGAGAAAAGTTGGCTTCGCAATTTCAATGTTAGCCAGTATCTATAATGGTTTGAATACGATATCAACCGTGTCACAACTTGACCAGATCACAGTTTGCTTTCCTATTCATTATTTTTATGGATGGCTTACTCATTATTTTGAGACTCATTTTGCTTTTGCTAATGGACCATCTGTTCCCACTATGGTGGTTTACTATGGAGAGGGAGGTGCAAGGTATTTTGATAAAAGCGATGCGAGAAAATGTATCCATGATGGTTAGAATGTGGCTTAGATATCTGCTGCTTTGGACAAGATATACCCTCAATTTTATATGGATAATGACAATGCACCTGAGTTGGAGTCGAGATATTTCATGAGTATTCGCTTCAACTATCTTCCTCTTGGGTGTAAAAATTCATTTGTCATTGAACCATATAGTCCACATCATTTTAGTCGTCAATTTGGATTCTATCAAAATATCCTTGGCATCATGAAGCATGATATTCGTAGTACTTCTTTGGACAAGGGACTCATGCTTTGGAGAATTTGCACTATGCATGGATCTATGTCTTGAGTGACTATTCCCTCACTCATACCTAATACAAGAATTTCTTTTGGATCTAATTATCAAGCTTGGTGGAAGAAGACTCATGGGGATTTCCTTAGTGCTCATTTATAGGGTATGGTGAATGTTGTTCTACCAACTCTTGTTATACACTTGGGAGGTTTAGACGAAGTGCACATATCCAAAGTCCTCAATGCTGATGCCGGAAACACTCTTCCATTGGATGCTAAGGTTTCTCAACAGTGCGATAAAGGAAAATCTCAACTTCCTCCAGTGGCACACAAGAAAAAGACATCTACTCAAGCAGCTCGAGTTCCTATAAGGTTGTTTCAATATGAGAGTGAGAGTAATAGTAGATATTGTTGTTGGAAGAGAATAAGGGTATGTCCAAATGAAAATGCTATTATGCTTGTGGTTGAATTACATGATGAGACAAGTAGCCCCTTGAGAACCATAACGACCTCTTTTAAAAAGGTATGATTTTGACTTCCCTTATCGAGTATATCTTAGCTCCTCTTTTGATTATTCACCCTTCCCTCCCATTTTTTTGATACAGATGAATAAAAGGCCAACTTTTGTCTCTTGTGATGTGGTCAAATATACTTTGAAGTCTAATGTGCGCGAGCATCCAATGGCCGCTATATCCATATTTGATGGGAAAAGAGTCATCCTAGATGCTCAAAAGAATTTCATCTCTTCTCTTTGAACCATTATTTGAGAGAAGCTTTCTAAACGTGATGTAGATTATGCTTCCTCTATTAAAGACGAAATTCAATGAATTATCAGGGAGATGAAATGCAAAGATGCGGATATCTCACCATTGATAAGATTATTAGACTCTTTCTTTCAGTTTGCTACCTCTTATGACCAAGCCAGATCGACCCTTCATGATATGAATATGGAGATTACAAGAAAAGAGTTATTCCTAGAGGAGGGAGAACACCTTTCAAATGCGATGCTTGAGGAGTATGAAAAGGTTAGAGTGATGTCCTCTCTCCATCAATCACTGGGGAACACAAAGAAGAAGATAAAGGAGCTATGCAAAAAGGCATCAGCTTTGGAAGCCCTTTTAGCGACTGCTAAGGATGAAGTCAATGAGGCCAAGCTAGCTACCGCACTTGAACATAAGGAATTCAATGCATAGATTAATCCAATGGTTTGGAACAAAAGAAGGAGCATCTAGAGGCTTTGCGTCAATAGCTTATTAACTACAATTTATTTTTAGATTAGATTTATTTTTCTTTTTTTTTAAAATCTTCTTTTGCTTATTTATTTTCTATAGAGTTTAGATGATATGATAGACAATTTATGATATTGATATTTTTTCCTTGTCTTACATTATGCATCTTTATGACCTCTTTTCTTTTACTGCATTCTCTCACTTGAATTTGCTTTGGTTGCAATCTTTAACAATCCAAACTTGACTCATAACTTATAGACCAATAAGAATAACATAAGTTCTACTTGCAAACACTGCGAATATTAATGCTTCAACTTATAAGATAAGTCATAAGGACTTCCAAAGCTTGAACATTTTAACTTTCAAACTTGATGACTTTCTTTTGTTAGTTTGAAGGCATTTAACAATCTAGAACTTCCACTTAAAGGCTTCAACTTTGAACTTTGTAAAATTTGAAGACTCTAATTTTGTCCACATGCTTGATTTGGGATCACCACGTAGATTTGGGGTTTTTAAACGCCTTAACTTATACTTGGAGGATTTCAACTTGCAATCTTGGAAGATTTGAAGGCTTCAAGTCACATATTTGGAGGATTTGAAGACTTTCAAATATGCTGTTAGTAAAGCCCATATTTGATAGAGGTTTGCCCCTATCGAGTCACCACCATTTGGTATGAGTCCAACGTTTGATAAAAGGTACTCACAGCTTTAACACTCATGTAAGAGATCAAGTGGGGACATATTATTTTTTGACACTCATGCAACTGAACTTAAAATATAATTCCAAGCACCTACGTACCTCAATGAAGAGGATCAAATCACAATGTAGTTTTGAAAGAGTGAGTGTTTAGTTTTTGGTATGCTGTACACATTTTTTATTCTTATAGTATCATGTAGTTTATGCTCGTATGTCAAGGAGCCTTATCTCACTTCAAGGATAGTACCTCTTAAGGAATTTTGCATTTATGTGACTAATCCCCATGCCATGATCTGCATCAACAAGTTTGTAAGCGCCATTTTAATGCGCTTCTTGTACTACATATGGTCCATTCCACTTTGAGGTAAATTTGCCCCTAGATTTATTTGAAGTGATAATGGGTCTCCTTACTATAAAGACTTGGTCTACGACTAGAAAGCACCTCAAGCGAACCTTTTTGTTAAAAGCCCGAGATAGACGAGCCTGATAGCATTCAAGATTTTGTTGAGCTTTGAGCCTCTTTTCATCTAGCGCTTCTAATTCAGAGAGACATATTCGAGCATTCTTTTCTTCAGTAAATCCCTATCTATTGCTCAAGTGGCAGGACTGCTTCGACTCCAAAAGCAAGAGAATATAGGGTTGCTTGAGTTAGAGTGCGATATGTTGTATTATATGCCCACAAGGCTTCTTCCATTCTTTCATGCCAGTCTCATTTGGACTTAGAGAATACTTTCTTTAAGATATTGCATAGAGTCTTATTGAACACTTCAGCCAAACCATTTGCAGCAACATGATACATGGAGGACTTGACCTGCTTGAAGCCGAAAAGATCACAAATCTTATTCATCAATTTGTTATCAAATGGCTTGCCATTGTCGATTATTATGTATTGAGGAATGCCGAATCGGTATATGATATTCGCTCTAATAAAGTTTGCAACATTCTCTTTCTGTACTTCTTTAAGAGTGACAACTTCAGCCCATTTCGAGAAGTAATCTGTTGCAGCTAAGATATATAGGTGTCCACCAAAAGATTTTGGGAGTGGTTCAACTACATCCAATACCCTAGCATAAAATGGCCAAGATATAATAGTCGAGTGTAAAACTTTAGGCCGTTAATGTATGAAGTTTGCATGGAATGACAAGCTTTGCACCTTTGAGCATAATCTAAGCAATCTTTTACAATGGTTGGCCAATAATACCTAATTCTCTTTATGAGAAAGTGGGGCTTTTGTCCAGATTGATACGATCCACATACTCTCGAATGTGCTTCTTACAGAGATTGACTTGCTTTTTCTTCTCCCAGACATCGAAGGAGTACCCCCTTAAATGATCTTCTATATAGTGTGTCCTTATAGTAAAAAAAATGAGGTGCACAATAACAAATATCAATCCTCCTACTGGCATCGTTTGGGAGTATCCCATAACATAAGTAGTCGATGATAGCTTGTCGCTAGTCCTTTTTCTTGACTTCAGAGACTGCAACAACATGCTCAAGCTTATCCTCCATATATTTATATTTATCTAGTGGTGGTACTACCTATTTTTAGCAGATAGTTACTTGCGTTTGATCAGGAAGAGTTAGAGTTGAAGCTAGAGCAGCTAAGGTATCAACTGTTTTATTTTCCTTTCTCGGCACATATTGGAGGGTTACATCTCCAAGCTATCTTATTAGCTTTTGAGCATAACAGTGATATGGGCGCAGTTCGAGCTTTCTGACCTCATAAGTTTCTAAAAGCTATTTAATTACTTGTTGAGAGTCACCAAAGACTTGCAGTTATAATTGTTTCTTGTCGACAACCATTTCGAGACCAAGTATCAATGCTTGATATTCTGCGACATTATTGGAGAAACATTATTTCAATGTGAAGGAGAATGGTAGGACCTCTCCTTGTGAAGTAACAAACACCACTCTAGCGCCAGCTCCACCACTATGTATAGCCCCATCAAAGTACATCTTCCAAGGAGGTTGTATTTTAATAGCCATCACATCTTCATCAGGGAGTTCATCAGTTAGCTCCCTATAATCTGGTATAGGATGGTATGCCAAGAAGCTCTTAATGCTTGTCCCTTTACATCTTTTTGAGGGATGTATATAATCTCAAACTGTTGGAATTGGAGATACCACCTTGCCAGTCAGTCGCTGAGGACTGAATTCAACATGACAAACTTGATGGGATTTGCTTTAGATATGAGACAAACTATGTAAGCTTAAAATTAGTGCTTTATCTTTTGAATTGAGAAGACCAGAGTCAAACATAACTTTTTGATTGGCAAATAATTCAACTCATTTGACATCATCATTCAGCTCAAGTAGTAAAGGGAGTTTTCTTTGCCTTCACTATTTGCTTGAGCTAATAGGGCTCCAATGGACCTTTCTTGTGCCAAAATGTTGAGTATCACTGATCTTCTTGGTATAACAACTGCTAGAACTGGAGGGTTTGCTAGATATGCTTTGGTACTTTCAAAATCTTCACTACATATTTTGTCCCACTTAAAAGGAACACTCTTTTTCATAAGATGAATGAATGGTTGACATCTTCCAGCTAGATTTGAGATAAACCTCCTCAGGTAAGCTAACTTTCCTTGAAGGATTTTTAACTCATGAATGTCTTGAGGCTAGGCATCTTAGGATGGCATCAACTATAGCTTGATCAATCTCGATCCCTCGATGTCGCATAATAAAGCCAAGAAATTTTCCAAAAATAACCCCAAAGGCACATTTCAATGGGTTCAACCTTAGCTGATATCTTCGGAGCAATTCGAACACCATTCTTAAGCTATTCAAATGGTAGCCCCTCTTTCTTGACTTCACCACCAAGTGATCAACATAGCTTTTGACATTTTTGTGGAGTAAGTCATCAGATATATTCTGCATAGCCCTTTGAAATGTGGCACCAATATTTTTTAAACCAAAAGGCATCACTTTGTAGCAATAGATACCTTTAGGGGTGCAGAATGCAATGAGTTCTTCATCCTTAGGTGACATGTGGATTTGATTATAGCTAGAAGAACCATCCATGAATGACATTGCCTCGTAACCAGTTGTAGCATCAATCATTAGCTCTGGAATGGGTAGTGGAAACTCATCTTGAGGACATACAGTTTTGAGATCTCTAAAGTCAAGACAAACTTGAATTTGGCCATTCTTCTTCGTCACAGGAACAATGCTTGAAATCTATGTGTGGTATTTAACTTCACGAATGAAACTTGCCTCAATAGTCTTGTTGACTTTATTCTTGATCAATGGTACCAACTCTGGCCTAAAATATCTTTGGGCCTGCTTCATAGGGCGAGCACCATTCTTGACTGCCAATTGGTGGACTACTACTTTAGGATTCAACCCAGGTATTTCTTTGTAACTCCAAGCGAAGACATCCTTATACTCTTTGAGTAGATTTATATAAGAATTTTCTTCCTTAGCTTATAGAAAAATACTTAAGTAAGTTGGCCTTGGGTGTTTTAGTGCCAAGGTTAACTTCTTATAAAGGATCTATCATGGCTTTCACTCCTTTTTCTAGTTCTGGTGGAGCATCTCCAGTATCTTCTTCCTCTTGTGGATCATTCTCACTAACAGATATGTGGTAACACCCAGTAATGTATTCTGATCCCCCATCAACATTTACTTGAGATGAGGTATTGAGCTCCCTCAAAGATGCAATATGATATGAGGAGCCTACACTTTCTTCATCTTCCTCATATTCCTTGGTATAAACCATGATGTGAGTCTTTGCCTTTAGTACCACTCAATACGAAACCATGAGTTGTATTTTCTGCTTCATCCTAAAGGGAATTATGCTCTGGACATCCTTTTGAATAAGCAGAGCAAGTGTTTTCACCCTTAGGTAACTTCTCCGATGGTTCTTGTTTTCTTTCTTAAATTGTCCCAACCTCTCAAACACAGAAGTTCTAGTAGTGGGTTTTCCAAGTCGATCAAAGATAGAAGGCCTTTTATTAGAAGAAGAAGACTCATCCTCGATGGTAATGTAATTGGTACTTGCTTTTCTTATGGAAATACGAACTAGAGGTGGTTGGTTATAGCCCAAAACTTCACGCGCTTTCCTGGTGACATCATCTGATGGGAGTTTCCCAAATTTATAATAGCTCATTAGGGTTGTATCCAGCCTCTGTAAGTAACTTGTAAGAATATGGATCAAAGCCCTTTATGCATTTTGTAAGGAGTGGCATATCTTGAGGTGGATTTTGAGCCATAAACTCTCCTAGCAGCTTCAAAGACAAGTCGATTGCATCAATGCGTTTGTTATAGGAAGAGTTAGCCCTCCCAGTACATTTCCTTAAACATCATATGATTGACATGCCTCTTTCTTTGCCTTCGAAACATAGCAAGGTACAAAAGTTGGCTTCATTTTTAAGGACAAGATCTTCCCTTTATCTGGATAGGACTCTAACTCCCCAATACCAACCTTGACCTTTCCAACCACTACATCAGTTTTTTTGCTAGCGAGAGGATTAGACGGTCAATTTGACATCATTGAGTTTTGTTTTCTTTACAATATAATTCTTCAGATATAATTTTGCATCAACAAAGTGTGACTTAGCTTCGGTGAAAGGATTATCATCAACAACTATTTTTCTTTCAATTCCATCTTGGAGCTACTTCAAACATTGGTAGTAAGAGGATGAGAAAATTTTGTTCTCATGTACCCAAAGCCTACCAAGCAATATATTATATGAAGCCATTGTATCAATCACATGCTTCCATGCACTAGATCGCAAATCACCTATATGGATTTCTAACTTGATGGAGCCTATAGACCTCTGCGCCCCTTGGTTGAATCCTTGTATTAACAGACAACTTTCACTAAGTTCCTCAGTCGTGATGCCCAGTTCTTTTAATGTATGGATGGGTGAAATGTTAACCCAGATCATTCATCAATCAATATTCTATTTATCCTCTTCTCTAGCACATGCCCTACCTTGTACAAAGGACGATTATGTAGCTTTTCACCGAATAGGAGATCATCCTCTATAAATGTAAATCTTGTATCACATGAATGTGTTTCTTAGGAAGAGGGTTCTACAGTCTTCTCCTTTGTTAGTGTTAAAACATGATGCTTCATTGTTGTCTTGGTAGTTCTAGTATGAAACCAACTCTACAAGAACTCTCCAAAAGTCACAGGACGTCATGCCTTTTAGTAGTGATGCATTTCCACCTTTTCTTTCTTTGAATGCGTGACTAGCTTTTGCTTCCTTGGTCTCCTTACCATCCTTCCTCTGCCAATTTCTTAGACGATTCTCTTCGTGAACTTATCTTGTTGCGTCTTCACCTAGTCATGAAATCCAACTTTCATCATCATCTCTATCAGTTTAGATTTTATAGGGCTCTAAGGACTTCTCTTTTTCAGAGGCATATATTTGGATCGGGTCAACCGAATCAAAAGTGACAGATATTTGGTTAGAACTAGCTTTCCCATCATCAAGTACAATCTTCTCGTTCCTAGCCAATTTCATGACTTTATCCTTAAAGATGAAACCCTTTTCAAGAGGATGACCCAAAAGTCTATGATATTTGCAATAGTTTGGATCATCAATTTTTTCAGCTTCATCGGGCCGTTTCATCTACGGTAACTCAATGAGCTTCAGTTCAACTAATTCATCAAATATTTGAGAAACATGAGAATCCAGAAAGGGGTATTCTTTTTCTTGCATCTCCTTTAAAGTCAACTTTTGATTTAGACGCCCTTGAAAAGTTGGCTTCACACTCTGCTTCCTGCTTTCCTTTGTAGTGAACTTCACAGGCGATGCGTTAACATTCATGAATTCCTTGTTATCATTGTTGAGGATAAATTTGCTCCAGTTCTTTCGTTCTTGCTTGTCCTTTCCTTTGCAAGGATCATGGACAGACATCATTGATGCGAGACCAAAAATACATATTTTTAATCATTATTTAACTCATATTTAATACTTTTATTTATCTTTTTTGAGAATAAATTTTATGTATTGTGCTAAATTGTATATTTTATTTGTACAATTAAATTAGCGAGAAAATGAAGAGATTTGGAGCTCAAACGAATTAAAAAAGGAAGATTACAGAAGAAAATTCAAGTAGACATCTTAATGGATTAAATTGAATATAATAATATATATTATTATATATACATATATGCCGTGCAAATTGCAATTGACAATTGAAATAGATGGAAATTGCCACATCGCAGTATGTTGAAGGCATAGCGGCGTTCAACTCATGTGAAGGGCCAATTGCTTCCGATTTTGGGTTTTCTAGTTTATTTTGGACTCAATTACTTTATTTGGGGTTTATTCTTACACTTATAAATATTTCATAAAATTAGGTTTTACATAACTTTTGACTTAGAGAGAAATAGAAGCCGTCGTGGAGGCTGCAAAATTTTGGTTTTATCTTTTCTTCTCCATTATTATTTGTTTTATATTTATCTTTGAATGATTTGTCACAATTTCTTCTTGAATGTGGAGTCGAACTTCTCATTCTAAGATGATGGTAGCTAATAAGATGATTATTTAATCATTATTAATTCAAAATATTTGTTTATCATATTAGTTGGTCTTATATTACTTTTGTCTATACTTCTTAGCGTGATCAACTAGGGGGTAAATTAGTTGTTCATTCTGGATTCGAGAGATACTGGAATGAATAGAACACAGTAGTATAGAAAGCTTGTTCGACTAGGAAACTAGATTGATTCATGTAAGGGAGACCCATGACAACTACACTTATACCTTGCTTGGGTTAAATATAGGAAGATAACGTTGAAACATTTTTATTGATGTGTCTATTTATGCTCAATTATGTAGTTAGACAGTTAATAATGATAGGCAGACAGAGGCATGCAACCATGTTCAGGTAATTTTAACCCTGTGAATCAACAACTAGATAAACAAATAGTTTGATGAAATTGAGACTAAACATGATT
This sequence comes from Solanum sejunctum, assembly GCA_025642045.1. Taxonomy (NCBI): domain Eukaryota; kingdom Viridiplantae; phylum Streptophyta; class Magnoliopsida; order Solanales; family Solanaceae; genus Solanum; species Solanum sejunctum. Next base: position 200 of record JAOTQJ010105521.1, on the reverse strand, counting down.
ATTAGCTAACCATAATTTTAGATCGATTCATTAATTGATTGTTTAAAAATATCTCTTTTGGCTAATTGTTGTCTGTTAGACCCTGTTTTTTTTAAATTAAGGATAATTATCCAATTGGGAAAGATTGTTGTGGATATCGTGTAATTTAAACTTAAGTATATTTACGATGCATGATTAGAGTATCAAGTGAATTTGGCGTG
>JAOTQJ010105510.1:0-11324 GCA_025642045.1 Solanum sejunctum | reverse complement strand
TTTGAACTCAAGAAGCTATTCATTTATGAATATTGTCAAAGTTGCTCAAATTTACACATAAAGGTGATTTCGAAGGAGCTTACTTAATTCCTCATTATGCACATCACTAGAATAGGCTTCAAAATAATTTTAAAGTGATTTAGAATTTCTATCGAAAGTTGTATGCGTCAGTAATTTCGGAACCATTTGAACCTATAACATTGCAAACTACTTAACTTTCGGTCAAACGAACACCATTCATGGATTCTAAGGACTCAAAAGTTAAGGATGAAGTTACTTTAGCATAACAATGGCAAGGAATGAACATATATCCCATTTAGGCTTTTCGTCGAAAGTTACGGTCATTGCACCCTCTAATAAAATACATTCTTTCAACATCTTAAGCCATTTCACACTTTTACAACTTGCGGACTCTACATGCCCAATAGTCAAAATATAAATACATTTTTATAAGAATAGCAAGGAGCGAACATAGGATATATTTGGACCCCAAATTGTGAAGGAAAAGGGATTTTTCAAACGTATGACATTGATTAAGCTTAACTAATTCATGTCAAGAGATAAGAATCTTTACATACCTCGATTTATTTCTCCAACTAATTCCAATGCAATACAAATCCAATTTATTCTTCTAGATGTCCAACGTCTACACAAAATACAATAACGCCAACGATTAACAACCATATTGGGTCTTAAATCCTAACTTTTTATTCCAGATTTTATAAAAGTTTTGGCAGCATCTATCCTTAGAAAATGCTGCCCTGAGAATTCAACTCGGCTCAAATAATCAACAACAACAACAACAACCAACATCAACAAACCCTCTCCAATGCCATTACAACATCAAAAATACCACAAAATGCTATTATGGCACAACTTGGTAAAACAGGGCAACATACATACATGTACACATCTACCATATTCAAGCCTTCCTATATACTCCAAGAATTATAATACATCACTCCAACGCCCAACGCAAACACCCAACGTTAAAACACAACATTACACTTCCCATGGGGCTCCAATTCAAGCTAACTCTCATGTATACATTCACACAGTTTTCCAACATTTCTTTCACCCCACAAGGACTATTTTCATGGCAAATAAACATAAACACATGACTATAAATTAATATATTTTCATATGCAAGCTTATCCCCATTCAACCCCAAATTTCAAATTCACAATTCAAGCTAACACCAACCCTCTTTTCATGTTTTACCTTCAATTTAACACACCCCTAACACACCCACAAGCTTTAGTTTACATAAATGAAGCTAGAAGCTAACATACCTTTCAAGCCCCTTACTAGACCCAAGTCTCCATATCCGTCAAGCCAAGTGCTTCCTTGACCAACTAACGCGACAACGCCACTTAAGAGACCTAATATACCAAGCTTGAAGCGTCAAATAATCGAAAGATCAAAAAAAAATGAAATTTTCCCCCAATTACTGTAGCAAGCCGAGAGGGTGCTTATGACTCTCTTGGTTGCTCTCTTTTTTTCTAAGTATGGAACTCTCTTCCACACAAGATATATATACATATATATAGGCACAAGTCTCCACTTGAACCAATCAAAAGGAGCCATAACATATGACCCCACTAACAATTTTAAATCTTAGGAACTACACTTTAGAAGAAATTTACATTTGGTCCCTAACTTTACCAAATTGAACCAATTAAGGACTTACGGGTTCTAACATCCTCCCCCCATTAAGAACATTCTTCCCCGAATGTCATACTAACCATGCAAGCTTTTTGTATAACACCACATCTGACAATGAACAGCTTAGTTATCATATGTCGTGCTTGACAAGAAAAATGAATTACCTGAAGATACGGGAAATAAATAAGGGTATTTCTTCTTCATTTTCTACTCCACATCCCAAGTCAGCTCGTCTCTATTATTATTGCGCCACAATATTTTAACTGAGACTACATCTTTGTTTCAAAGTTTCCTGACTTGACGGTCTAATATAGCGATGAGTTACTCCTCAAAATTCCATTCCTCTATAACCTGTATATCATCCACAGGAAAAATTCTATAAGGATCACCGATGCATTTACGAAGCATGGAAACATGAAATACTGGGTGAACTCCTCTCAAATCCGCTGGCAACTCTAACTCGTAAGCAACCTTGCCTATTCTGCTGACGATCTGATGGCTGAGCTTCCCTTTCTTACCGAATCTCATAAGACCCTTCATGGGAGATACTTTCAGGAATACCCAATCTCCAACCTAAAACTCTAAATGGCGACGACAATTATTTGGATAAGACTTCTAATGGCTCTGAGATGCTAATAACCTCCCTCGAATTAGTTTCACTTTGTCCACCGCTTACTGGATTACATCTGGTCCAATCAACTTTGCCTCACCAACTTCGAACCAACCGATTGGTGATCGACACTTCCTACCATGTAATACCTCGTAAGGTGCCATTTGAATGCTGGAATAGTAACTGTTATTATATAAAAATTTAATAAATGATAAGTGCTAATCCCAACTATTTTGGAAAACCATCACGCAGGCCGATAATATATCTTCTAATGTCTGGATAGTACGCTTGGCTTGACCATCGAACTGGGGATGGAATGCTATGCTAAGACTTACTTGCGTCCCAAACCCGCCTAAAATGACTGCCAAAAATTTGCCATAAACTGAGCACCTCTATTAAAGATAATGGATACAGGAACCCCATGAAGGTGTACAATCTCCTTAATATACAATCTGGCATAGTCCTTAGCCGAGTAGGTAGTCCGAACTGGAAAAAAATGAGCTGATTTAGTCAACCGATCAATAATAACCCAGATAGAGTCATACCTTCAAGGAGTGCGAGGCAAGCCTATAATAAAGTCCATATTGATAATTTCCCACTTCTACGTCAGTATCTCCATTCCCTGTAACAACCCTTCAGGCTTCTGATGTTCCACCTTCACCTACTGATAGTTCAGGCATTGGAAAACAAACTCTTCTATATCACGCTCATGCCATCCCACCAATATAAGCAACTGAGGTCATGATACATCTTTATCACACCAGGGGGAATAGAATAATGGGCATGGTGTGCTTCGCCCATAACCTATTGCCACAAACCTGCGACATCCGGTACATAAAACCTGCCTATGAATAATAAGATCCCATCAAGAGAAAGCTCAAATGGGGTCTGCTCCTTCTCCAGGACTATGTCCCTGTATCGAGCTAGTATAGGATCCTCATATTGCCTCTACTTAATTTCTGCTATAATAGAAGATTTAGCTATGCCTCGGACATAAACTCCTGCTTTACCCAAATCTACCAATCGAACTCCCAGATTGGCTAACTGCTGAATGTACCAAAATATCTCCTTCTTCTCTAGGGGTGTGTTAGCTAAACTGCCCATGGACTTGCGACTGAGCGCATCTGCTATGACATTGGCTTTCCCTAGATGGTAGAGAATATCAATATCATAACTCTTTCTGCTTAAATATGTACTGGAGAGTTTTGTTATCTATAAAAATATCAACGTGAACACCATACAAATAATGCCTCTGAATTTTTAAAGCATGGATCACCGCAGCTAACTCCAAATCATGGGTAGGTTAATTCTGCTCGTGCTTCTTGAGCTGCCGGGAAGCATAGGCTATCACTTTGCCATGATACATTAATACACACCCCAAATCCACACGAGAAGCATCACAATAAACCATGTATCCGTCTGGACCTTCAGGCAAGGTCTAAACTAGAGCTATAGTTAATTTTCCTTCAATATCTGAAAGCTATGCTCACAGATATCGAACTACTGGAACTTTTCCCCTTTATGCATTAGCTTTGTCAAGGGCGCTGCAATTGAAGCAAATTTCTCTACAAATCTCCTGTAATCACCAGCTAGCCCCAAAAAGCTATATACCTCAGTCGGCATTGTGGGTCTAGGCCAACTCCTTATGACCTCCATTTTCTGGGAGTCTACTCGAACGCCTTCAGCTCCTATAACAATGCCTAAGAATGCCACCGAAGATAGCCAAAACTCGCTTTTCAAGAATTTTACATATAACTTTTGCTGACAAAGAATGCCAAGGATGGTTCTCAGGTGATCTGCATGATCCTCCTCAGATCAATAATATATTAGGATGTCGTTAATGTACACAATCATGAACATATCCAAGAGTGGTTTCAAGACTCGATTCATAATCCATAAATACCACTGGAGCATTTGTTAGACCAAAGGACATAACTCTGAATTCATAATGTCCATAGCTAGTTCTGAATGCTATTTCAGGAATATCTTCTGCTTGCACCCGCACTTGGTGTACCCTGATCACAGGTATACCTTTGAAAAACACCTAGCTCCCTACAACTGGTCAAACAGATCATCAATCCTGGGGAGGGGGTATTTATTCTTAACAGCTACCTTATTAAGTTGTTGGTAGTCAATACACATCTGCAGCGACCCATCCTTCTTCCTCACGAATAGTACCGGAGCTCCCTAGGGAGAGGTGCTAGGCCGAATAAAGCCTTTCTCTAACAAATCTTTGAGCTGCTCGTTCAATTGCTTTAACTCGGCTGGTGCTATTCTGGATAGAGGGATCGAGATAGACTAAGTGCCAGGCAATAAATCTATAGCAAACTCTACTTCTCGCTCTGGAGAAAGACCGGGAAGTTCATTCGGAAATACGTCCGGAAATTAACTAACTACAGGAATGGACTGGAGAGCCGAAGGCTCAGCATTCACATCATGTACCCAAACCAGGTGATAAAGACATCCTTTTCTGATCATCCTACTGGCCTTGAGGTGCAAAATAAATTTACCCCTCGGCGTTGCAATATTACCCGACCATTCCAGAACTGGTTCTCCTGGAAACTAAAATTGAACTAACTCTTTTTGACAATCAACCTTAGTGTAGCAAGAAGTTGGCCAATCCATGCCTATAATTACATCAAATCCATCATATCTAGCTCTATTAAATTAGCCAGAGTATAATGGTGAAGAACAGATACCAGGCAATTTCTATAAACTTTGTTAACTATAATAGATTCACCTATCGGTGTCCTAGCGTCACAAGGCTCTATTGGTTCAGACTCTATATCAATTGTGTATGAAACAAATGGAGAAATATACGACAAAGTGAAACGAGGGTCCATCAACACATACATAGCCTGGGAACAAACAAATAATGTACTTGTGATAACATTAAGCGATGCCTCCTGGTCTTGTCGGCTAGATAGGGCATAAATGTGGATAACAAGAACGCTAGAACCTGGAACTCCACCATGACCTGCTGTCGTTGTGGTACCTCGCCCCATAGGGCTAATAGCCACTAAAGCAGAAGAAGAAGCTTTGACTGCTCCAGAAGTCTGGTTGGACCCTTCTGCACCAACTCTATTCGGACAATCCTGCATCAGGTGGCCCTGACGGCCACAAATAAAATAGGCACCTGTAGAGCAAAAAAACTCCCTCGGGTGCCATTTCCTGCAATGAGGACATAGGGATATAGTAAATCTCTGCTGGCTGCTGGAAACCAGTCCTACCCCTGATTGACTAGTAATAGTTGGTCTCCTACCGAGGGTCTGTGAAGATGTCCTTCGCACAAGTCAAGAAGGAGGCCCACTCTGCTATGGCCGAGACTGCCTGCCTTGGAAATCTGCTATTGAACCGAATGGCCTAGCCCTCTTTGGTAGCCCCCTATAGTCTACCCTGTCCACCTGGCATCCTCGACGACGATCCTCCATCCCTTGGGCATGGGCTTGAATGTGGGCAATATCCATCCCCAATTGGGCAACCAATACCATATAACTATCCACATAATATGAATCCATCCTCACAATATAGGATGCATACGATCTATCATGCTGGAAACATGTATAGGTGCATATTAGGCCAAAGAGTCGAATTTCGGACTATATTCTTGAATCGACCGGCCCCACTACTTTAACATGAGAAACCTGTCCTCCTTGGTGTGCCTAATTTATGAAGGTAAAAAGTGAGCTAGGAATGCCTTAGTGAACTCGCCCGAAATAACATGTCGGGCATCCATACCTCGGGATAAAAGCCACGACAAGTACCAATTTGTCGTAACATCATATAACCGATAGGATGCCAACTCTACATATTCCATTTCAGAGGCCCCAACCACCCTTAATGTCCGTTGCATCTGTCTCATGAACTCCTGAGGATCTTCTGAAGGTTTGGACCCAAAGAATTTTGGTGGTCCATAAGCCAAGAAATCACGAGCCCGGGAACTATCTCAATGGGCTACATGACTACTTCCAGCCTCCTGTCTGAGGGCCTGACGTGCCATAATCTGAGTCAACAACTACACTACCTCCTGCAGATCCTCGAATTTTGTGCCTAGCTAGGGAGTTGAAGGTTCTGATGCCTAACCCTGTAGAGCTAGTAGGGTGACTGATCCCACTGTCGAAAAAATAATCTCTAGCTCCGGTTATTCACGAGCCTGGGTAGTTCCCTGACCACGTCAGGCCCTAACTGCTTCTGCAGGTCTTCCCCTGCGACCAACTAGTTTCTTCCTCAGAGGTATATCTCAAAAATTCAAATAATTTCTGTTAGGGAGAGAATCATCCTATTAACATCGCTCTAACGCACAATCTAACACCAGAAGGAAGAGTAACATCCTAAATGTCCTGTAGCCTCCTGTTTATAGGTGTTGTGCATGACACACTCATAAATAAGACTCTATTAGACACGAACTGTGGATACTCCGAGGACTAACTGCTCTGATACCACTTCTGTCATGACCCAACGTAGGGACTGTGATTAGTGTCGATTGGGCACCCAGACAAACACTAAATCGAACTTCCAACTATAATAGCTAAGGAATCTATCAAAATTTTAGTAGAGTTTTCTCTATTTTTCTAACTAAGAAAATCTGCAAACAGCAACCCAGCATATAGCAAATATCTATACACATATATATGGGGGCTAACAAGGTCACTGCTGCGGTAGAACCGCCCAACGAAAGTATCATACATACGTAGTCATACCATATGTAATATCCCACACCTAAATGTATCGACAGACCTCTACACATACGAATTGAATCATAGGATGGGACAGGACCCCGTCATACCCTCGAATATACATAAATGCAAAATACAGAAAATAAGTGTATATGTATATACTAAATATCTGCTCCTGAGGCAAAGAGAGCACTTCAATGGTAGACAGAGATCCTAAAAAGATGGCTCTCTAGCTTGTGCGTCAGTACTTGCGGCCATGAAACACAGCCCTAGAAGGAAGGGGGTCAATACGAAATACGTACCAAATATGTAAAGCAGAAAGTACAAATATAAATGAGAGTAATAATCCTAATAAAAATATATGAGTCAAACCTGCACGCAAACATCAAAATAATTTTTTATTTAAAATATCAAAGTAATGCATATCGGACAGGAACGATGGCAACCTCCGAACTCACGCCATACCACATCATAACACCAAAAATTTTAAATCCCCAAAATCTCCAACACAAGTCCCAACTGTAGCATAAGTGAGCTGAGCTGAACAATAGCTTAGCACTCACATCATAGGATAGGTGAGCCGAGGCGAACAACGGCCAAACACTCATTTATCGTAATGTATAGAGGTTATCACTCCCGATAAGTAAGTCGAGGCGAACAGCGGCCAAACACTCACGTGAGCTGAGGCGAATGAGGCCCATCACCTACACGTCATGATGCCAACATATCCCAAGCCCAACTCCTTATGTCTCCAAAATAATCAAAGACGACCTATGGGCAAACCGACCCACCATATCCAACCTACTTCGGAATATACATATACATATATAAATATAGTTATACCTACACACAATATTAATTGGCCCAGGAACGATGAAAGAGACCATAATGGCACGAATAGAGTTATGAGAATCACATGCATAAAAATAAAACTAGTTCCATAAGCTTAGTGATATGCAAAATATTTATTTTTGAACTCAAGAAGCTATTCATTCATGAATATTGTCAAAGTTTCTCAAATTTACATATAAAGTTGATTTCAAAGGAACTTACTTAATCCCCATTATGAATACCACTAGAATAGGCTTCAAAATAATTTTTAAGTGATTTAGAATTTCTATCGAAAATTGTACGCGTTAGTAATTTCAAAGCCATTTGAACAATTTTTCAAACTACTTAACTTTCGGTCAAACGAACACCATTCATGGATTCTAAGGACTCAAAAGTTAAGGATGAAGTTACTTTAGCATAAGCGTGGCAAGGAATGAACATAGATCCCATTTAGTCTTTTAGTCGAAAGTTACGGGCATTTGGGCCCTTTAATAAAATACATTCTTTCAACATCGTAAACCATTTCACACTTTTACAACTTGCGGGCTCTACATGCCCAATAGTCAAAATATAAATATATTTTTATAAGAATACCAAGGAGCAAACATAGGATATATTTGGACCCCAAATTGTGAAGAAAAAGGGATTTTTCAAACGTATGACATTGACTAAGCTTAACTAAATTCATGCCAAGACATAGGAATCTTTACATACCTCGATTTCTTTCTCCAACTATTTCCAACGCAATACCAATCCAATTTATGCTTACGGATGTCCAACATCTACACAAATTCTAATAACGCCAATGATTAACAACCATATCGGGTCTTAAATCCTAACTTTTTATTCCAGATTTTATAAAAAATTTGGCAGCATCTCCCCTTAGAAAACGTTGCCCTGAGATTTCAACTCGGCTTAAATAATCAACAACAATAACAATAACCTACAACATCAATTAACCCTCTCCAATGCCATCATAACATCAAAAACACCGCAAAACGCTATTATGGCACAACTTCGTAAAACAAGGCAGCATATTTATAGGTACACATCTACCATATTCTAGCCTTTCTATATACTCCAAGAATTACAATACATTACTCCAACGCCCAACGCAAACCCCCAACGTTAAAACATAACATTACACTTCACATGGGGCTCCAATTCAAGCTAACCCTCATGTATACATTCACACAGTTTCCCAACACTTCATTCACCCCACAAGTACTATTTTCATGACAAATAAATATAAACATATAACTATAAATTAATATATTTTCATATGCAAGCTTGTCCCCATTCAACCCCAAATTCCAAATTCACAATTCAAGCTAAAAACCAACCATCTTTTCAAGTTTTACCTTCAATTTAACGCACGCCTAACACACCCACAAGCTTTACTTTACATAAATGAAGCTAGAAGCTAACATACCTTTCAAGCCCCTTACTACACCCAAGTCTCCATATCCGTCAAACCAAGCGCTTTCTTAACCAACTAACGCCACCACACCACTTAGTAGACCCAATATACAAAGCTTGAAGCGTCAAATAATCTAAATATTGAAAAAAACAAAATTTTCACCCTATTACTGTAGCAACCCGAGAGGGTTGCTTATGACTCTCTTGGTTGCTCTCTATTTTTCTAAGTATGGAACTATCTTGCACACAAGATATATATACATATATAAAGGCACAATTCTCCACTTGAACCAATCAAAAGGAGCCACAACATATGACCCCACTAACAATTTTAAATCTTAAAGACTACACTTTAGAGGAAATTTACATTTGGTCTCAAACTTTACCAAATTGAACCAATTAAGGACTTACAGGTTCTAACTTATGGGTTCTATCAATATGCTATGTGAACCTATGCTAATCCCTTTCCCTAAGATATCCCCATAGTGTAGTCCTATTTTTCTATCCCTTAGTACTATATATTTAATTTGAATGCTCTTTCGAACCGATGATGTGAATTTTATAATTTGAGACTTATTTGGGGACTCTCGGGTTCCCATTCCCCATGTCACTCCTAGGCCCCAGGTCCGAGTTGTGATAGAGATGGTATCAGAGCACTAGGTTTATAAATAATCCTCAGAGTCTAATATGCCAAGTCAACTAGAATCTTATTCATGGATCTGAAGCGTGCCACATATATGGGTAGGAGGCTATAAGGAATTTTTTGAAATACTTCACTTTTCATGATTCATATAGTGCCATGGAGCGTATCTTAAAATTACCTATCTCTATCCCTCTCTATCATATAGGGAGAGTCACTTTGGTCTCATAATGCAGTCTAGGCAAGGAGGATGTTGTAGTTGATCTTATAGATTAGGTTATCTAGGGATACTGAGTTGGGAAATCATGGGGTACACAATACCATAGTTGCTCTCTATTATTGATTTTTATCTTTTGATAGTTAGTTAGTTTATTTTTCACATTGATTATTGCAAACACCCCCTCCTTTGGGGAATTGAGATGGTTAACTACTTGAATTGCTCATCGGCGCATTTGGCTTGAGTCTATGTATTCACTATGGGTTCGACCCTAACCTTGGATAGGTTCTATTTATTGATAGTGACTGCTTTATCCTATAAAAAGGAGATATAATTTGGTAAACATCAAATAACCATGTAAATTGTGTAATAAAATTGATATCTTAAATAACTATAATAACTGATATAGGAGTAATGCATAAATATGAAATTTGATCATAAACATAGTAAGAGATATCATTAACCAACGTAAAACATGTGAGTTATAACCTAGACTCTAGTCTCTTCACCACATTGAAAAAAGGTTATCTTACTTGCCAAGGTAAAGACCTTAATCATTAGTTCAGGTAGACCCATTAGCTAGTATCCTACAATGGCATGTAGTTTTGGGACTTGGATAATCTTTGGTTGTTCAACTTGGGGCTAGGTAATACTCTCAACAATAATTATCATGCATAAATCATAATTTCCAACTTTTGAAAGAAGGGTAAGAATTTCGTAATACTCATATTTTCATGAAATTTTCAACTTATAAGAATAGCTCCTGAATTTTATCATAATCACATAACAAGATAACATATGACACTTATGGTATTGTTGACACCCAATTTTTACCCTCCACGGTGTCAAATTAATTATCGAGTCTTTTTTGTTTTAACGATTTTTTATACTATTATTTAAAAAAAATTATTATTATTAAAATTAAGGCGGGCAAGTGTACCCCAATTCCCAATATATCCATCTCTTATTCTTCATTTTTCAAAGGGAAAACCAGAATAAAACCTAAGTCCAAACCCTAGCCACCGTCGACCCCACCTTTCACGCCCCTCATCACCATCGACCCGTCCTTTCTACCTCCTTGTCATCACCATGGACCTCTTCTCCATTCCACTCTCCCATTTTTGCGAAATCAATCCCAACGGTCGATTCCCCGACAACGCTGACAAGCCGTACCCCTCCCATATTCTCCCTTAGATCGCACAACTCCTCTATCAAAACTGACACCACCCTATGCGTGCCTGAGAAGATGCTCGAAACCCATCCCTT
>JAOTQJ010105499.1:0-11324 GCA_025642045.1 Solanum sejunctum | reverse complement strand
AATCTACATACATACGTGGATACCAAGTACATGAGTTCTTATTGCTAAACAAAGTTCATGAGTTGTTTCATTTCATATGTATTTCATTGTTTATGTAACACACTCTCTTCATTGCCATATTGTTTTGTATGATTATTTACATGTCACATGCTACTTATACAGCCTTATAACTCCAATATTATGACCACAAAAGGAATTATCTCAAAGGTAAATGAAAGATAAAGTATATAGCTTTTGATATGCGGTAGCCCGAGGGGTGGAAGAATCACCTAGTTAGGGATGATCCTATCATGGGTGGTAGCCTGAGAGGTTAAGGAAAAACCTAGCCAGGGATGATCCCGATAAAGTTATACCACTGATCAACTGGTTATTTACAATACATGATGTGCACAGATTATACAGTAAAGGTAAAGCAATATAAAGAACATAAAGTATACGATCCCAAAGCAGATCTACAAGTGGTCTCTTATTCCACGCCAGCATAGTTTCATTTGAAGTTGTTACTTTATATACATTATTTCATGCCTTACATACTCAGTACATTATTTTGTACTAATGTCCCTTACGGGGTACCTGCATTTCATATTGCAGGTAGAAGTGCTAGTAGATCTCCCTAGTAGAGTCCAGGACATCCAACTGTGGTTACTAAGCTCCAGGTTGTTCCGGAGCTTTGTGTGTGTCTAAAGCTTATATATTTGTATCATACAGTTAATTGAGGCGATGTCTGTCCTGACCCTTATTCGATACTTTCTTTTATCTATAGGCTTTGTAGACTATGTAAATTAAAGTGTAGTCATGTCTCATACTTTCGACATCGTGGCCCCAATAGCCTAGTTATATGTATTACCTTTTCGCTTGTATCTAAGTTTTACTTGCATTAAGACATGTTAAATATAGAAATTCTTTATAAAATATATAGAATGTGCATAGATATAGATGGTTTCTCTCGAGTCTTATCGGCAACGGGTGTCGATCTGCCCTAATAGGACTTGAGGCAGGACAGTATCCTAGCTCATGTTGATGATGGTGGCATAGGGGTGGCTAGGGAGTTCCATCGGTTATCTAGATTGGGAATTAGGTTGGAAGAGGGTGATGTTGTTGTTGTTGTTATTATTAATGGTTCTAAATCTTCATTAGTTGAGGAGGTAAAAGCTAAGCAAGATCTTGATCCCTCTTCGTTAGAGTTGAAGGCCTTGGTGAAAGGGAGCAAGGTGGAGGTTTTCTCCTAAGGGGGAGATAGTGCTCTTAGGTACCAAGGTAGGTTGTGTGTCCCTTGTGTCAATGGCTTAAAGGAAAAGATTCTTGATGAGGCTCATGGTTCTTCTTACTTTATTCACCCCGGGTCTACTAAGATGTATAGAGATTTGAGAGAGGTGCATCGGTGGGGAGGCATGAAGAGGGACATTGCCAAATTTGTATCTGGTTGCCCATAGTTGCTAACAAGATAAAGGTAAACATCAAAGGATGGGTGGCCTAACCCAAGACATAGAGATTCCCACTTGGAAGTAGGGAGACATTAATATGTATTTTGTGGTTGGGTTGCCCAAGACTAGAAAGGGTTTTGATTCCATTTGGGTTGTAGTTGATAGGATGACAAAATCGGCTCACTTTCTACCAGTTAAGACTACATATAGGGCTAAAGATTATGCTAGATTGCACATTTATGACTTGGTGAGATTTCATGGGGTTCTTTATCCATCATATTAGATAGTGGTGCACAATTCATTTCACCCTTTTGGAGGTCCTTCCAAAGAGGACTTGGAACCAAGGTAAAGCTTAGTATGGCATTTCACCCTCAAACGTATAGCCAAGTCGAAAGAACTATCTAAACATTTGAGGACATGCTTAGGGCTTGTGTATTGGAGCTTAAGGGTACTTAGGATTATCATCTTCTATTGATTGAGTTTGCATATAACAATATCTATCATTCTAACATTGGCATGGTTCATTTTGATGCTCTCTATGGTAGATGTTGTAGATCATCGGTTGGGTAGTTTGAGGTTGGAGAAGTAGCTTTGTTTGGTCCGTATCTAGTTATGGGTACTATGGAGAAGGTAAGGATGATTAGAGAAAGGTTGAAAATAGCCCAAAGTTGCTAAAAGTCTTATGCCGATGTGAGAAGGAGGGAGCTTCAATTTAAGGATGGTAATTGGGTCTATTTGAAGGTTTTATCCAAGAAGGGTGTGGTCAATTTTTTAAAGAAGGGAAAGTCAAGCTCTAGATATATGGGTCCTTATAGGGTGATGAGGAGGATCGGTAAGGTGGCCTATGAGTTGGATTTGCCTAGTGAAATGGAATTGGTTCATCCAGACTTTCATGTGTCTATGTTGAGAAAGTGTGTGGGTGCCCCTTGATGTTGTGGGGGTAGTTGAAGATAACTTGACATATGAAGATTCAAGTAGATATCTTGGATACACAAGTGAATAGGTTGAGGAATAAGGATGTTGCTTTCGTTAAGGTCCTTTGGAGGAATCAACAAGTCAAAAGTGCTAAATGGGAGGCCGAAGCGGGCACACAAAAATAATATCCTTATCTCTTCCATCCTTCTCAAGCCGAAGGTACTAATTTTAAGTCTTCTATGTGATTTCATGTTTCATGTTCCAGCCCCTAAGTCATTTGCATTCATTCATGTATATACTGACAAAGTTCATGGTGATTTTACACTTATGTGGAGATTTTGAAATTGGCGTTTTAAGTATGTTGTTGCAGTCTTGTTAAGTCTGATTTCTCCATGATTACTCTTCCTATATATGTTTCTTTTACATTCAAAGATGAACATTTCCAAGGAAGAGATATTAAAATAACCCCAAAAAGTGCCTGAAAATGTGCCTGACGATCCCAAAATGTGCCCGAAAATGTGCCTCGAAAATGTCCAGAATCATAATTTCCGTATATCTCAAAATTTATGCGCGATATCAAAACTCTGACTTGATATTCTTGATCGGAGGTCAAATTGTGGGGGTGACAAATCTAACCCCAATTTTAGAGCAAAGGAATAGCAATTCCATTTTTCCAAAATTTTGATTTCCAGAATCAATCTGCAATGGTGTCGCGACGTGCAGTCGTCGCAGACCTATGTAAATCTTGCCTCCATGATAGGTCTGCATCGCAAACCAAATACTAACATGTGTATTTTATTGTCAGTGATTTTATCTCGGTCCAAGACTTTTACGTCTTGGGTCTAAGTGTTCTCATGCGTGAAAATACCTATACTTAGCCTTATTTCACCCTTATATTATTCAAGAAATTCCCAAATACACTCCCAAACACTTAGATGATATTTTATCTCCAAATTTCAGGTCTCAAAACTTATCCGAATTCTAAGGTTCTCATTCAAACTTCAAGTCTCCATCTCCAGTCTTCTACAAGAATTCCCCAAAGCTAGGGTATGTGGGTTTCTAAATGGGTTCCTTTCATCTATTATATCCAAGCTTTCTTTTACTTAAAATTGCATGATTTAGAGTTGATTTACTCATGGGTCTTACTTACTATGAATTTCGCTGCACACTATGTTGGGGTTTCTTGAAATTATGATTGTTTCAGCATGTTTTGAGTTATGAATCTAAGGTCTATTGTGAGCTTTGATGAAGGGTTTTAATGTGCATTGCTTGAGGGCATTACCAAGTATTTATTGATGGATTTATATTGAATTTTCTAGCATGATTACACTCTTGAGTTGCATGATTTTACACTAGTACTACAGATCCGCAAAGTGTTCGATAAAATATCTAATTAATGTATTTTGGAGGAATTGATGGTCCAATGCATGTCTTATGAGATGAGTGACTACATGATGATTAAAGGAATGTATGTTAATGATATTCTCCTATATAGTTTTTGAATATGACCATGCCCGACTCGGGGGAACAATAGCTCGGGTAACTATATCTTAGGGTTTGTACCTTGATAGTTAACCAAGGTGCTAGTGCCTTGTACCTTAATCACCAGGGGTGGTAGGGTGCAACTATCCACTAACCAATAAAAGGGGTTTGTACCTTAATAACCATGTCAGGGGGTTTATACCTCGATAACCAACGGTGGCAGGATGCGACTATCCGCCAACCAACCAAAAGGGGTTAGGCCACCAAACCTATATATCTTGGGCTAAGCCACCAAACCTTTGATGTTTGGCTTTTACTTGTTGGAAAATGTGACATTCGAATACAAACATTGCAATATCTCTCTTTATACCACCCCACCAAAACACCTCTCTTAAATCTCTATACATCTTTGTAGAACTAGGGTGAATAGAATAGGAAGAATTATAAGCCTCATCTAAAATCTTCTTTCTCAAGTCATCAACACTTGGCACACATAATCTACCTTATTACGTAAGGGCAACATATCCCCCTTGGGAGAATACCTCCACTTTACCATCTCTCACTAAGGCCTTCAATTGTAATGGGGGGGGGGGGTTTCAAGATCTTGTGTTCCGTTCAGCTCTTCAATCAAGGAATTTAGAACCATCAACAACTACTACACCACCGTTAACAACTTCTCCCAACCTAACCCCTAATCGAGCCAACCGATGGACCTCCCTAGCCATCTCCTTGACACTATAATCAACATGAGTTAGGCTACCCATAGACACCCTACTTAAAGCATCGGCCACAACATTAGCTTTGTCGGGGTGATAATGTACACTCATATCATAATCCTTAAGGATCTATAACCACCTTCTTCGTCTCAAGTTAAGATTTTTTGGGTGAACACGTATCAAAGACTCTTATGATCGATGAACACATCAACATGAACCCTATACAAGTAGTGACACCAAATTTTCAAAGTAAATACCACGTCCGCCAATTCAAGATCATGGATGAGATAATTCTTCTCATTCAGCTTTAGTTGTCTAGAGTTATATGCTATCTCCTTATCATTTTGCATCAAAACACACCCTAACCTAATTCTTGAGGAATCACAACACACAACAAACCCTTCCAAGCTGTCTGGTAGAGCTAAGACTGGAGCAAAGCTAAGCTTATCTTTCAAAGTCTGGAAACTCTTTTCACACTCATTAATCCCCACAAATTTTGCCTTCTTTTGTGTAAACTTAATCATAGGAGAAGCAATAGAAGAGAATCCGTTTACAAACCTCTGGTAATAATCCACAAAGCCCAAGAAACTTCTAATGTCCGGTGGATTCAAAGGTCTAGGCCAATTTCTAATCACCTCTATTTTTTTTAAGATCTATGTTAATGCCATCCCCCGAAACTACATGCCCTAGGAAAGCAACCTTCTTCAACTAAAGCTTACATCTATTATATTTTGAATACAACCTCTCCTCCCTCAAGATTTGCTACCACCTTCAAGTGATCTACATGCTCCTCCTCACTATGGGGATCAATTAAGATATCATTAATAAAAACCAGCACAAACAAGTCAAGGTTAGGTTTAAAGACCCTATTCATAAGACCATGAATATAGCCGAAGCATTAGTCAACCCAAAGGACATCACCACAGACTAAAAGTACCCATACCTAGTCCGGACGGCTATCTTGGGAATGTCACACTCCCTCACTTTCACTTGGTGATACTCAAATCGAAGATCAATCTTAGAAAAGTGGCCAGCCCCTTGAAGTTGATCGAAAAGGTCATCAATATTTGGCAGAGGGTACTTATTCTTGATGGTGACTCTATTAAGTTGTCGGTAATCAATGCATATTCTAAGAGAACCATCCTTCTTCTTCACAAATAACACCGGTACACTCCAAGGGGACTTACTAGGCCTTACAAAACCCTTCTCCCATAAATCCCTCAATTGCTCCTTCAACTCCTTCAACTCCACCAGGGCCATACGATAAGGGAGAATAAAAATGGATTTAGTAAAGGGAAGGAGGTCTATACCAAAGTCTATTTCCCTTTAGGGAGGAACACTGAGAAGTTTATTGGAAAACACATCAAGAAACTCATTAACCACCGAAACTAACTCTATAGTTTGGACTCAACATCCCTAACCCTCACAAGATGATAGAGACACCCCTTAGAAATCAAATTTTGCGCTTTAATGCAAGAAATGAATCTACCCTTGACTACTACATCACAACTTTTCCACTTAAGGACATGTTCATTAGGGAATTGGAATTTTCCCCTACCGGTTCTACAATCAGTAGAAACATAATGTGCATGCAACCAATCCATCCCATGAATGATATAAAAATCCACCATATCTAACTCAACAAAATCACAAGGCAAGATTTTATGCAATATGGATAAGAGACAATTTCTATAGACTCTTTTAGAAACAATAGACTCACCAATATGGGTAGACACTTCATAGGATTCACACAATAATTTGGGGCTAACATGAAGGTTTTTGGAAACAAAGAGAGTAATAAAAGTTGGAGTGGCACCCGGGTCTATCAAAGCATACACATCAAAATAAAAAACCTTTATCATACTGATGACGACATTGGGCACCTCATATACCCCTTGTCTCCCTTGAAGAGCACAGAATCTATTTTGCCTTGGAGCACCCCCTAGTTGGCCTCCTCTTCCACTTTTACTTGTATTTGCACCTTGGCCTTGCGGATGACCATTTCCACCCTTGGATTGAACATGAGGACAATCAATAACCTTGTCGCCAACTTCACCACAACTAAAGCAAGCATTTGAATTCCTCATTCAAGGACCACTATGATTCTTCTCACACATTGGACATCTAGGCTTTACCACTCCTCCATTACCAATTGGGACCTTTGATTAGGCACCTTATCATTGGTAAAATGCTTGTTGGAAACATTGGATGACCCTTGGCCTTAGAACTTGTGGCTTTGAAGAAACCGACCACCTTTAGAACCTTGCAACCCACCTTCAAATCGAGCCCTCTTGACTCACCAATAGTTCTCTTTCTAAGCTTTTTCCCCTCCAATTATTTGGCATATGTCATGAGGTGGGACAAGTCCATATCACCCACTAACATGGTAGTTTGGCACTCCTCATTCACCAAGTCGGATACACCGGGCATAAATTTGTTCATTCTTAACCTTGTCTCAACAACCAATTGTGGGGCGTACTTAGAGAGTTAGTTGAACTTGAGGCCATACTCCCTTACACTCATAGACTCTTGCTTTAGATTCATGAATTCAATCATTTTCACCTCCTAAAGTTCAATAGGGAAGAACCGGTTGAAAATGCCACTTTGAATGCTTCCTAAGGGATAACATCACATTTCCCCTTCTCCATCATCCATTGAGTGAACTACATTTGTGCAACCTCCAAGAGTTGGTAGGACGCCAACTCTGCTTTTTCCTCTTGAGTGAATTTTAGGCAATTTTACTTCATGAAACCCCGATTCGAGCAGTGGAAACTTGTATGGCCAGTGATCTTAGTTTTGTGGTCTAAAAGTTGCCAATTTTGAAACTTGGGATCCACAAATACTATCCATGGGCAAAGGTATGAACTACAACCCATAAGGAGTGTTTATGGATTCCTTTGACACTTAGAAAAATTCTAGAAAACTTACCTGGGATCCACAAACCCCATTCACGCCCCATGAAACTTTCTATAGCCATAAAGTTGGCATGAGAAACCATATACACAATTCTTAATCAGTGCAATGTTCCTCGGAATATTCAGAATTTTAAATTTCATATATCTCAAAATTTGTGCATGATATCAAAAATATGACATCATATTCTTCTTTAGAGGGTCAAAATTTAAAAATCACAAAAATGCGATTTTCAGAGACGATCTGCGCCCCTAGCGCGACACGCCAAGGGCGCGCTCCTATACATTTTTGTGTCCAATTTTTCTATCTCGGTCCAAGACTTTATGGTCTTGGGCCTAAGTGTTCCCAAACGTGTTTTACCTATCATATTTCACCCACATATCATCCTAAACGTTCCCCAATATCCTCTCAAATACTTAGCCATATTTTCACTCCTAAATTCAAGTCTCAAAACCCTCATCCGAAATTAAGGATTCCCTTTAGGCTTCAAGGCTCCATTTTCAAACTTTATCAATAGCTTCCTCAAAACTAAGGTATGTAGGTTTTAGCCATTGGGACCTTCCACTCATGGTGCCCTAATCTCTCTTTTTACTTGATTTGCATGATGTAAAGTTGATTTTACAATTAGGTTTACTAGTATGAATATGTCTATGAACTATGTTAAAGCTATGTAAAGTTCTGGCTGTTTCGCTATGTTTTGAGCCATAAATCTTGGATCTATTGTAAAGTTTGCTGAGGAGTCTTGATGTATATTGCTTGAGGGTGTTGCAAAGTGTTGATTGATGGTTTTACAATGGATTTTCTTGTATGATTTCATCATTATATTTTATGGTTTTATACTAGCATCACACACCCTCTAAGTGTAAATGTCTGGACGTGGTTTCTTGAGGAATTTCAGGTCCAAAGCATGAGATATGATATGAATGATGTTATGATGATGCAATGAGCTTATGCATATGATGAATTCTATATAAGGTACTGCATTAGACCATGCCCAATCCAGGGGAACAAGAGCCTGAATAACCTAGATGAGGGGTTGTACTCATTAACCTAGTGAAGGTTTTGTACTTCTCTACTGGGGTGATGGGGTGGCATTCTCACTAACCCAAATAGGGGTTTGTACTCATCAACCTAGTGAAGAGTTTGAACTTCTGCACTAGGGTGATGCGGTGGAATCATCACCAACCTAGTGAAGGTTGGAGAAATGGCTTTGTTGAGTCTGTATCTGGTTATGGATGTTGTGGAGAAGGTAAAGATGATTAGAGAAATGTTGAAAACAGCCAAAGTCACCAAAAGTCTGCCTATGTGAGAAGGAGGGAGCTTGAGTTTAAGGTTAGTGATTGGGTCTATTTGAAGGTGTCACCCATGAAGGGTGTGGTCCATTTTGATAAGAAGGAAAAGTTAAGCCCTAGATATATGGGTCCTTTAAGGTGATGAAAGGATTGGTAAGGTGTCCTACGAGTAGGATTTTCCTGGAGAAATGAAATTGTTTCATCCAACCTTTCATGTGTCTATGTTGAGGAATATATGGGTGATCCTAATGCTATTGTGCCTCTTGATGTTGTGGGGGTAGTTGAAGGCAATTGACATATGAAGAGGTTCCAATAGAGATCTTGGATAGACAAGTGAAGATGTTGAGGAACAAAGATGTTGCTTCCGTTAAGGTCCTTTGGAGGAACCAACAAGTCAAAATTGCTACCTGGGAGGCCAAAGCGGATATGCAAAAGTTATACCCTTATCTTTTCCATCCTACTCAATCCTAAGGTACTAATTCTAAGTCTTTTATGTGATTTTATCTCTCATGTTCTATCCCCTAAGTCAGCTGCATGCATTCATGTTCACATTGATAAAGTTCATGGTGATTTTACACTTATGTTGATATTTTAAAAATGATGTTTTAAGGGCGTTGTTACATTCTTGTTGGGACTAATTTCATCATGATTACTCTTCTCACATACATTTCTTTGACACTTGGGGACGAATGTTCCCAAGTGGGAGATATTGAAACGACCCCAAAAAGTGCCTGAAAATGTGCCTTGAAAGTATCCGGAATCATAATTTCTATATATCTCAAAATCCGTGCGCGATATCGAATATTCAACTTTATATTCTTGTTCAAGGGGTCAAATTGAGTGCGAAGTGGGTCTAACCCCAATTTAAGAGCAACATAGAAAATTCAAAAATTGCAAAAGTGCGATATCCAGTGAGGTTTCTGCGCCCATAGTGCGATGCGCCAAGGGCATGTCTCAATGTAAATTTTGTCCAGTTTTTCATGTTCGATACAAGACTTTTGGGTCTTGGGCCAAAGAGTTTCCATGCATGAAAATACATATACTTACCCTTATTTTACCCTCAAATCATTCAAGACACCCCCAAATACTCTTTCAAACACTTTGACAATATTTCATCTCCAAATTTCAAGTCATAGAGTATGCGTTAGTACTTTTAAATGTACTATGTAGGATGCAATGCAACAGGTCATAAGCACCATAAGCAAAATGCATAACATAGGCAATGGATGAGCATATAGCAATATGGCATGTATGAATGATACTTGAAGCAAAATCATGGTTATATAGAGCACAATACATGTGTAAGGAGAGACCACCAGTAGTGCATATCCAAGGCCTACCACCCACTTAGAGAGGCGAATGAGGTACCAACCTCGAAATTGGTTGTTGAGGTACAAACCCCCCAACATGGTTGATGGAGTACAAACCCCCTAACGTGGTTATCAAGGTACAAACCCTTCAAAATGGTTGCATGGTTCTACCACCTCCCAAGCGAGGTGATCGAGGTACAAACCCCTCAATAAGGTTACCCGAGCCTATAACCCCCCGAGTGAGGCTTGATCAATTCCCAACAATATAGAGTTAATATCGTAAACATACATTCCTTTTATCATCATATAGTCATTCAACTCATACAGCATGCATTGGACCTTCAATTCCTCAAGAAAATCATACCCGTATATTTTATCAAACACTTGGCGGGTGTGTAATACTAGTATAGAACAATGGAATTCAACAGTGTTATCATGCTAGAAAAATTCATGTAAAACCATAAAAAGATACTTGGTAACACCCTCAAGCAATATATATCAAAATCCTTCATCAAATCTCATATTAGATCTTAGATTCATAGATCAAAACATGCTAAAAAAACCATAGTTTCATGAAACCCAACATAGTGTATAGTGAAATTCATAATGTCACGACCCAACCCCAGGGCCGTGATTAGTGTTGTTTGGGCACCCAGACATATATTAAACTGAATCTTTTCACAATAGCTAAGGAATTTCTTGAAATTTTGACAAAGTTTCCTCTGTTTTACTGACTAGTCTCACCTGCAAACAGTGAACCCAGCAATAACAAACAGTACCATATAAATATATATACATATATATATATATGCGGGCCAACATGGTCACCGCTGCGGCAGAACCGCCCAACAAACATATCATACAAACGATGTCACACCAACACAGTTCCCACACCCACATGTATCCACAGATCTCTAGTCACACAAACCGGATCATAAGACGGGACAGGGCCCCATCATACCCTCAAATATATACAAATGCAAAGTACAGAAAATAAGAAAACATGTATATACCAACAAACTGCTCCTGCGGCAAGGGAGCACTTCAACGATAGACAAGGATCCGAAGAAGATGACCCTCTAACCTGTTCGTCTGTACCTGTGGGCATGAACGCAGCCCCCGAAAGGAGAGGGTCAGTACGAAATGCGTACCAAGTATGTAAAGCGGAAAGTCCGAAATGTAAGTGAGAGTAATGGTTCAAATAAGAAAATATAGAAGTCAAACCTGTATGTAAACATCAAAATATTTATTTATTCAAACATCAAAATAATG
>JAOTQJ010105458.1:0-11328 GCA_025642045.1 Solanum sejunctum | reverse complement strand
TTAGTTATGTTGTGGAATCATGTACTTTATGTCCTTTATATCATTTTACCTTTACTGTAAAATCTGTACTGTAAAATATGTGCACAGCTGTAATCATATGACCAACTGATCAGTGGTAACTGTATTGGGATCATCCCTATGCCAGGTTCTGTATGAACCCCCTCGAGCTACCACCCATAAAATTGTATCGGGATTGTCCCTATTCCAGGTTCTTCACGAACCCTCTCGGGTTACCACCCATCGAAACTATATCGGGATTTTCCCTATGCCAGGTTCTTCATGAACCCCCTCGGGCTACCACCAATCAAAACTGTATACTTTATATTAGAATTACCTTTGAGATAATTATTTTGGTTGCCACAACATTGGAGCTATAAGACTATATATGTAGCATGTGACATATAGATAATCATACCAGACAATATGAAAATGAAAAGAGTACATTACACAATTTATGAAATGCGTATGAAATGGAACAACTCATGAACTTTATCTTGTAATAGGAACTCATGTAATTTGGTGTCAAGGCATCTAGGAAAGTTTGAATGTACTATGGAATCATATAAACATGTACAAAAGTGGAGACATGGTTAATAATTGTGTCGGAGTTGGTGAATACCTTTATGTACCAAGGAGAGATCTATATTTCATGCCAAGTGATACGCAATCAAGTAACCTTACATACCTCATTGTATGACCACGTTACTACCTCGAGATAACCTTCCCTTACTCCTAATACTTATCTACAACATAGTAGAGGATAATACTAGCTTTAGAAGCCAATGAACACATCTTGGCATCTTAATCACATAAGAAAATAGTACACGGGCAACAAGCGGGTATTTATAAACCCGGGCATATTCCTTTAACTTTTCCTCCCCTAATCGTATTTTATAACACAAATTAGCATGTGCACATCATGTAAATCCTATTTTAAGTTAATAGAAGCCTTACAACATCCCTCAAAGCACAACACATCACAATTCCACACAATCTAAAAATGGACAGCATAACGTTACCTTCTTTTGCTACATTTCGACGTCGACAATTCCAACTTATTCCAAATTTAACCAAACTGTTCCAGCTACATTTATACATAAAACCAGATACGAATCAGTTTTAGAACATCAACAAATCAGTTATTAAAGACATGAAGCAACAACTTGCTTTCCGACAGTCCACAAGTTCATACAAAGCACATAATTGCGATATCATATAACGACTCACTTTTGTGGACTGTAACAGTAGTTAATCAGCCTTGTTACACTTATGTAAAAACAATATTTGCTGAATAATTAAGTAATATACATATTAAAGACATATAACAAGATAAAGTCCTCTTAAATAACAAGAAAAATACACAGAACCCTTAGTATACAATCTGTCCAGAAATTCCAGCATAGGTGAGATTAACTCGTCTCTTTGGTTTTGATGAACAAACCATACTAAGTGTATATCTAAGTTTACTTACCTTCAAAGTCAAGATTTAGATCTTCTTTAGGGACTCTTCTGTGGTTGTAAAGCTTGTGTTTCAACTCCTTAAACGAGAGCAAACAAACACCAAGAAAGCAAATTTTTTGTTCTTGTCTATGTTGAATGAAGGTGTGATTCTTATCTCTCTTTAAAGGCCTATCTTGGCTGACTTACTCTTGGATTTTTTACCATCGTAACCCACATATTAGTAATCTTATTATCCAGCTGCTTGGCCATTGTACTTGGGTCTAAATGGGTCACCAACTTGATGGACTTGGGCTCCCTATTTTGCCAACTTTTCTTACATAGTTTTGGGCCTAATTTGTTAAGTGTTTTGTATTATCTTTGGGACCTTTTTTGAATACTTCTCTTGGGATGAACATATATACCATTTATGATGCTAAAACATGGGTCCTAGTTACACTCTTAATACGGGCTTTATTCATAACCAAACGTGGAAAATTTTGACGTCGAGCTTCGTCTCCGTTTAACTAGCTATTTTACGCTACGCAAGTAGGTGACTCACCTACTGGCTTCCAAGTCCTACAAGCACCTCAATTGTATCACTTTATTTTAATGTCGTAATCTCATCAATTCGACACAAAACAGGTATACACCCAACCCTCTTAAACGTTAGACGCACATATAGCCCATTAATGCGAGATTCGAGCACTTTTAAAAATTAGCGCTAGTTTGACCAAACCATGTCATATTTAATTTGACTTGTACTATTAGTGTAAGGTGTGGGGTATTACATAAGTATAGGTATTTTTACTCATGAGAAGGCTTAGGACCAAGAACCAAAGGCCTTAGACCAAACAGGAAAACTAAAGCAATTTTAACACTGGTTTATACCCTGGCCGCGTTGCGCCAAGGGTACGGATCATGTATAGAGAAAAATTAAATTTTGATATCGTTTCTCTAAAACTGGAGTTATACCCATTTCCAACTCAATTTTCTCCTAATCACGAATATGATATCGAATTTTTGATATCAAGCATAATTTTTGAGATATATGTAAATTGCGATTATGGGCACTTCTCAGCCACATTTTCAAGCACTTTTCAGGGTCGTTTCACAGTGCCTAATTGATTGTCTTGACACAAAATAGATAGCTAAAGTAATATGACTTCCTCCATCTTTTGTGTTCCCTTATCACCAAACTTTTCCTCCAGCTTGCATCTATCAGTATCCTTTCGATCTAAAGCATTGGCATTTGTCATCATGCCTCTTTGAATCAGAACTAATTGCACTTACATAAGTTTGAACTATCGATTGAGTTGTTTGATTGCCATAGAGTGTTTTTCGACTTTATTGTATATCTTGTCAATGTCGGACTTAATCCCTCTCAATGTCTCATCTTGTTTGTATACCCTTTTTAATAACTGGTCAAGCATCTTCTCGATTCTAGAGTTTCTATTTCATATATCACTACTGTGGGGGGCATAAAACAACTAGTCATATTGTCATTCTTGTGGCCCCAATTCTTAGTATGATGGCTTTCTTGAATTTCCCCTTGCTTGGTTAATTCGTATGTCTGATTCATTACCAACTCCAGATTAGTATTTTGAGCAAGCATACTAAGGATATCTGCATTTATTTTTTCTTGGTCAGAACTCATATTAGTGGTAGTTACATGGTCTGTTAGATGTCTATTCATGGACTCCCACATTTGATTTGATTTAGCCACCAAATGCAGCTACTCATAAATCTCTGTGAATTGTTTCTCTATAAAGTCCTCTCAAGAGGGCATCAACATATGCTTGATTATGTGCATCCAGAGCTTGGTGAAAATTCTCACCAAGACATTCTACAAAATTTTATAGTCAGGTGCACTCCTCAAGCATCTATTGAACAACTCCCGTGTGGCAAGGATTGAATCATCAAGGAATTGTTCAAAGTTCTTAATTTGGTCCTTTAACTTGAGCTTCTTTGATATAGGGAAGTACCTCTCTAAAAAGCCCTTCTGCAAGTCTTCCCAACTATGGATTGAACTCTTTGGTAGCTCAGATAACCATAATGCAGCATTACCCATGAGAGAAAATAGGAAAACACGAATTCACATAGCCTCCATAGATAAATTTTATGTTCCCATCACACTCTTACAGATAAATGCCATATTGTGTACATGGCTATGTGGATCCTCCAATAGTAAGCCTATAAATAGCCCACAGTTCTACAGCATCTGAAGTAACACAGTCAAAACTATGAACCTTGCATCGACCAGTAGTGGTGGTAACACAATAGCTCCAATCACCTCCATAGCCATAGCATTTAACCTGTACTGATTCTATTGGTAAGCATTGGCATTGAAATCCTGAGGCTATGGAATGTCCTCCAAAGGAGGTGGTTTCTCATTCCCAGCATCCTTGTTGTTATTCCTATTCAGAGTTGCATTAGTCGCATTGCTGGCATTGACTTGGCCTATTCTTCTTAGGGTTCTGTAGATCTCTAGATCAAATGGAGTTAAGCGATTGCCTTGACTCAAAGTGTTGGCCATACACTACTTGTACACCCTTAAAAAGAAACAAAAGCAATAAACAAAAGTACAATAAAGGAACTAAAGTTATGTGCTGTCAACTTACAGCACACTTGATGCCTAAAACAAGGATTTTTCTGGGTTTTTGAAGCAAATTTTTATAGTTTTTATGTGTTTTTGTGTTGATATTGCAAAAAAGTTAGGTTGGCTTGATTTTGAAGAGAAGTTACACATTTTGCTAAAGCATACGATATAGGATACGACATTGTAGCCCAAGCTACAAGCCATAAGGTGGTGTCATAACAGGAATCAGAGATAAAAAGTTCAGAAATCTGCCAAGGGAGGGTCACTCCTACGAGCCCAACCTACTAGTAGCAAGACATATTATGACTCATAAAGATGGACTCATACCAAGAATCAGAGAACCAAAATGTTCAACCAAAAAACTAAAGACTAGGACTATAAGACCAATATTTGAGTCGTAGCTCAAGTAACGACTCATACCTATGGGTTATTCTAGTTTAGTCAAAGATGCCAAGATCGTGATATGAGACTGCGACTATGACACATAGGCCATCTATAAGTTATAACTGCAAAGTTTATCAAATGCCAGCTGTTATTTCTGCATAATTTTTAGGGTTATTTTGTACATACTATAAATAGTGTGAGATTAGGTTTTAGAAGAGGGGAGGAGAAAAAATTTGGTTGACACTTGAAAAAGGAGCTTTTGTCTTTGAGCTCTTGAGATTCTCCAAAGAATATTTTAGGGTTTCAGCTTAGATTATTATTTTCCCTTTTGAAAACCCATTTTTAGGGAACGCAAGTCTTGTACTGCATACTTTGGAAGTTATCAAGCTTATGGGTTTGCAATTTGGGTATCTTCACTTTCATTGGAGTTGGTAAAATTCTCAACTATGCCTATTACTTGCATTTTTGTGTTTTTTACCTTAGCCATGAGTAGATAAGCACCCACAACTTGGGGTTGTGGGAACCAAAGGTAGTTGATTTGAAATGACCTAGGTCCTTTTGTATTTCTATTATTGGAGTTTTCCATGTATTATCTATTTCCCTTCATTATTAATGTTGTTTGGTGGTGGTCAATACCAAACCCTGCCTACTATCACAATCCCAACCAAGGTACTGATGAATAGAAAAAGGGAAGCAGATGATAGGATTCAGTTGATGTGTTCCTTTCTAATCGACGAAACCTAACTAAGGGGTGGTTGACTAGGACAATAGGTAACGATTAGTTGGCATACCACGATAGCCGATCAAGCACCATGGTGAAATTCGACCTTCACCTTCACAAGAGGACTGGAGGAACCTAAGTTACCATCCTACATATGATTCATCAATTGTAGTTAGGTTATCTATGGAATTTGAGTCAACAAGTCATGGGGAGAACAATTTCCAAGTTGTCCCCAAATTTGAGTGTTTTCTCGTGTTTTAGTTAGTGTTCATTTTATCTTGGTTTTCTCAAATCACATGAACCCCTATTTAGAGATTGTAGTTATAGACACTAGAAATGATTAGTAGTGAATTCAATACAGTCATG
This sequence comes from Solanum sejunctum, assembly GCA_025642045.1. Classification (NCBI taxonomy): domain Eukaryota; kingdom Viridiplantae; phylum Streptophyta; class Magnoliopsida; order Solanales; family Solanaceae; genus Solanum; species Solanum sejunctum. The sequence goes on along the minus strand of JAOTQJ010105458.1, from coordinate 5,821 downwards.
TCCTGTATTCTCTGTGGATTCGACCCTAACCTTGGTTAGATTAATTAGTGATAGCGACAGCATTCTTATTGGAGCGTAACCATCAACATCATAAGGGTTAACACTTGAACTACTAATAAATCAATAAGTCTATCCCAATTCCCTCGCAATGGCTCCAAAATCTTAGTTTATCCCACGTTACACCTCCTTTTTAGAGGATAAAGAGATTGCTGTCAAGATATAGAACCTAACCAAGGTAGGGTCTATCCCACAGGGAATGCGTAGACTCTAAAAAATTCACCAAGTTTTAATCTGAGTAATTAACCAACTTACTTCCCCTAAGAGTGAGGGTTTAAAATAATCAATGAGTAAAGTAAACTAACTTTTGCAAGAGAAAAACCATTAATGAAGAGCAACTACGGTATTGTGTTCCCCATGATTCCCTAATTCAAAATCATTGGATAACCTAATTTTTATCTAGTGTATAACATGTACGATGTTAATTTAAGTTAACAAACCCTTTGGTCAAAGGTGAGAGGTGAATTTTAGTCTGCAACTTGGCCCATCTCCGTAGTGTGCATTACTAACCATTACCTATTAGTCCCAGTACAACTTCCCCTTGGCTCAGTTTGGTTGATTAGACAAGAGCACATCAATCAAATCCTGTTAATTAATCTCTTTTCTTATTCATTACTACCTTGGTCCAGTTTATAACACTAGGCGAGTTCTAATGTTAGGGTCTCATAATTGAGGTCTTATACATTATTTCTGGGAAATTGGACTTCCTCTTTATGACACCTCTTTGTGACTCGTAAAATGGTTTATGACCCATAAAGGGGGTCTCGTCTGATGAACTTCAGAACGTATTTATTCTCTGATCCTTAGGGCATGAATCCCCTTCTACGACTCATAAATTCTTATATGACTCATCTATATGTTCGTAAAATTAGCTTCAGAAACTTGGCCCCTCACTTTAATTCTTTACAAAACCTTCCTACGGACTGTAGAATGGTCTACGACCCGTAAAGGGTCTCGTATAGCAAAATATCTACAGGAACTTCTTTAAAATTCCCAAAAATCATGGCCAACCTGTAATCCTGCAAAGATAAACACAAAAAAACATAAAAACCACTAAGATCGCATTGAGATCATATAAAATTCCATATTTTAAGCATCAAAAGTGTTATATTTTAGCAGCACATCAACTACCTTCAGACTCTGCTACAACCAAGTCTGAGTTGTTTTACATTTCATTTTTATTCATTGGGTCTAACCAAGGTGTGTAAATGCCTATGTTTTAGGTACCATTACCCCAAAAGAAAAATGTTAGGAAATTTGAGCCATGCATAGAATGTTGACGGATAAGCCCTTAGGGGATGATTACACCCCCACACTGAGTGGTTCACCAGAAGATCTCGACATCTAACCTGACTCGGAGGCTAACAGTCTACAGGCGAGGTCCATTAACAGAGTTGGAAACTCAGTCTCTTAGCGTCCACGCACCCTAGTCTAATAAAGAAAACCATGACAAGAGCAACTCAATACAGATAAATCTATCTAGGGAGGAGTTAAGCTCAGAGTCAGGCTCTAGTGATAAGTCAAAGACAAAGTCCTAGACAGTACCTCAAGCATCACCATCTTCACAAGACGCTCTTACTAGTCAGTGGTGTATCAAGGACATGCGGGACATCTATGTGGAAGATGTGAAGAACAAAGAGTGAGGCAAGCCAGCCTGCTCCATTTTTGAGGAGCTATAGGTCATCTTAGGCAGCTAGATAGTATCCCTAATCTCCAGGACATAATGATCAAATATGGGCTCCAGTGGCTAGCCAGATCACTTGTAAGGTACTTCCTGACCATAGTGATGGAGTTTTGCGCATCATATGCAGCAACTATTCAAAGTACTTTTCCAAAAAGGATGAAGCCTCTCATTCTGCCTAGACTGATGGAGATCAAAGTGTAGGGGTAGTGGGTGGATATTTCAGTACCATCCATTGTATGCTACTTTATCAAGAGTTCCCTGCCCCAGATCCACAGTTAAGTCTTATCATAAAGTGCGGCAGACGAGGAACTCAACAGTTATGAGAGATTTAGATCAAAGAGCAAGCTTCATGAGATGGGTAGACAATTTGATTTTTTAGTAGAGGCTAGAACCTTCATGGATTACCACTCACACAGAGGCTATTTCCAAGGCATCTCTCAGTTTCACCATAAAATTTTGGGTGGGTGGTTGTCAGATCATGCATTCGACTGATAGTTGCTGATAAATTCCATTTCAGTAGTAATATTTCATTTTAGTTGGAAAATGCAGTCAGGTGACACTTTGATAGGATAGTGTGCAGTACTAATTTCCAGTATCTTGGTTGGTTACGAGATTGACTGGGCCTACCTATTGCCGATCTTCTATACGAGGCTACCTTTAAGAGGTCCACTTCCATCCCCTTTCCACGCTTGATCTACATACTCTATCTAGAGTTGAGGTTAGAGCATCTACACTAGCTAGGCTAGCTGATCGAGGTCTAGCATAATTTGGATGGTAGCCTAATCAAGGTTGAGGAGAACCTAATGGCACTCCAATGAGCACCGCTCCAACCTTCTCTCATATCAAAGATATTTGCTCCTATGCCACCAGCTGAGGTTCCACACACCGTCATAACTATTGTTGCTTCTATAGGGGATAGGCCCCCACAAACCAAGGCAGATAAGGAGTTGGGACCCAATACTTCTGCTCTGGCACCACAGACCACTTCATTAGAGGCTTTTCTCATGGGCATGGTTTATGTGTTTGCAGTATCTATATAGGTCATGGCACAGAGATCATCCCATACTAAGTCACAATTAACTTATCTAGTTCAACAAATTAGGCCTTGGTCCGCTAGGTGATTTTAAAGTCAAAAGGCTGCATACAGGCATTCATGGTCTCTACTATTCATGATATTTCCATCATGGATGCTCGCATTGATGCCTTCGAGATGAGGGTATAGCAGTGCCTGAGGATGATCCGGTGCCATCATCATTGCTCAACTTCATATCAAAGGGCTTTATTGATTAAATTTATTGTATTGCTCTAAAAGTTGAAAAGTCTAAATAAGAAAAAAAATGTAGAAAAAACTGATATGGTGAACATTCTACGAGACCTATTTTATGATCCCTAAAAATCATGTACAAGTCATGAACTAGTGTCTAAAAGTGTTTGGGACTTGAGGAAAAATTCAAAAATAAAATTGGTGAATCATTAGAACCAAGTACGGGTAATAAAAAATTGTAGCTGATCACGCCCAAATTACACTGTAGTCATATTAAATTTATTAAAATATAAATTTTATAATATGATTCAAATTATATTAAATTCAAAATATAATACAATTACATTAGTAAATTAAGTCCAATAGAATAAAATTTATTTGGAAGTTCAAATTCATTTATTTGGACTACAAAAGAAGACCCACTTTATTAGTCCCAACATCCTCTCGTCCTAGAGGCCCACTTGATGCCACAAGTCAAATGATGTGGCATGCCAAGTTAAATAATGAAGTCAATAGGATCATGCCATGTGTCAAAATGACATGACATTCTAATCTCAATCAAAGATCAATAAAAAAATTTCACATGTACAAAGGATGTGTTCTGACTAATCAAATATTTTCATGTCACATGAAAGGAAACCTAATCTAATCACTTTTCCTGTGTCATGTAACTTAAATCTGATTGACTAAAAGAAAATCTGATTCTGTACTAACTCCTCTTGTCTACAACTATATATAGGGGTCCTCATAATTCATATTCATATCAAGAATTCTGACAAAAACTAGAGAGACCTCTTGGATCAAATGCCGCAAATTTCTCTCCAATTATAAGAATTTAAACATTCAAGCATTCAAGTTCAAGAATAATCTTAAAAGCTCTTGAACTCAAGATCAATCTCAATAACAATTTCAAGTTTCAAGATAAAGATCAAGAACAAATTTAAGTTTCAAGATCAAGATCAAGAACAAATCAACTTTCAAGATTATAATCAAGAACATATTTAAATTTCAAAATCATGGTCTATAACAAATTCAATGTTCATGACCAAGCTCAAGAGACCTTGAATTTACACTTGAAAAGGCGAATAAGAGGATTTATGAAATTTTAACACTCACATACTTGAAATTAAATACTATAACTATTATGATATTATAACACCCCACACCTTACACTACTAGCACAAGTCAAATGAAACATATTATGGTTTGGTCAAATTAGCACTAATTTTCAAAAGTGCTTGAATCTCGTGTTAAGGCCTATATATGTGTCTAATGCTTAAGAGGGTCGTGTGTATACATGTTTGTGTAAAATTGAGAAGATTATGGCCTTAAAATGAAGTAAGAGAATTGAGGTGATTATAGGACTTAGAAGCTAGTAGGTGAGTCACCTACTTGGTTAGCTTAAATCGCTAACTAAACGGCGATGAGGCTCAACGTCAAAATGGTCCAAGTTCAATTATGACTAAAGTCCATGTCAAGGGTGTAACTTTGTCCTATGATTTGGTATCATTCATGGACTACATTTTCAGCCAAATAAGTATAATAAAAAGGTCCCAAAGACATCACAAGTTCTTGGATACTTTAGTCCCAACCCAAGTGAGCAAGAAAGCTGAAAATAGGAAGCCCAAGTCCAACCAATTTGGAGCCCCAAAAGGCCCAAATAAAAGGAAAAAGGAGCTGCATCACCTACGTGGTAAAATAAGTCTGATAACGCCTTATTAGGTAGGCCAAAATCACACCTTAAAAAGGGTCAAACCAGCTCCCACAAAGCCATCGTTCACTTGAACTCAAAAAAATAAAATAGTTTTGTCTTCAAAGTTCTCTCAAATTTTCTTCACTTTGTAAATCAGCTTAAAGGGACTTCTAAGGTTATTGGATAAGACCTATACCTTGAAGTAAGTATTAAGTAAGTTTACACATGTATTTATTATGGTTTTCTTATGAAAAACATGAGATAAATACTAGTTATGCTTGCTGAAAATTGCTGGACAGATTCTGTGCAGAAAGTTGTTGCACCTTTCCGATTGTTTTGGTGATTACTCTATGGTTTTTAAGTTATATTATGAAGATAACTTGGTGTTATTAACATGCTTTGAGTTATAAACATCACCCTAAGGTTGCTTCCCTGGTTTTGGTTTCATTTAAAAAGCGCATTTTATCGAGTTATGTTAAGCGTCATATTGATTGGAACTTACGGGCTGTTGGTGTAAAGCTATTAGCTCACGTCCCTCATGACTTCTAAGTGCTGTCATAGGATTGTTTCAGGTCTGTTTATATGTGTGAATATTGCTGGAATAGTTTGGTTAAAGTTGGAATAGTTTTGTAGTTGTGAACGTTGAAATGTAGCGAAGGGAGGTAACGTTATGCTGTCCATTTTTAGATTGTGTGGAATTGTGATGTGTTGTGCAGTGTGGGCTGTTGTAAGGCTGTTATGGCATTGAAATAGGATGTACATGATGTGTAAATGCTAATGTATATTATAAAATATGATTGGGGGCAAAAAAGTTAAAGGAATACGCTCGGGTTTATAAACATCCGCTTGCTGCCCGTGTGTTGTTTTGTTATGTAATTTGGATGCCAAGGTGTATCTATTGGCTATTAATGCTAGTTGTATCCTCTATTATGTTGTATATATGTATTTGTAGGAAGGGAAGGTTATCTTGAGATAGTGACGATGTCATACAATGAGGTATGTAAGGTTATTTGATTTCATATCACTTGGCATGAAACATAGATCCATCGTGGGTACATAAAGGCACTTGCCAACTCCGACACAACTATTAACCATGTCTCCACTCTTTTACATGTTCATATAA
>JAOTQJ010105437.1:0-11329 GCA_025642045.1 Solanum sejunctum | reverse complement strand
AAGTAAAGATTCAGTATAAGTGGTTATCTCGGTGTCCTATCGGCACCATTCACGGCCCCTGGGTTGGGTCGTGATAGCATCATTGCTACGCCCATCCGAAACTTGCCATGGTAAAGGATGTAGTCTATCTCTTTCTCTCTCTCCCTCTTGTATATAATGAGAATTGTCCATCTATTAAGACAAGAGTCGCCAGAATGTGCTGTAAGACTATCCTAGGCTGGCAAACACAATTCTGGGGTGACACTCCTCACCCAACTTGATGGTCACTAATGCTCCCAAGACTAAAACATGCACAATTGTCTATCAAATCAATCTTCTTTAAGACTCATATCATCTATCACCATCATCTATTAATGAAATTATTATAAAAAACATATTTAACTTGTCATCAATCATGCACTCGAAATATCATGTAGACTCAATGCTCAATCCAATCAAAACTCATTAGAATGTTAAGTGTTAAAAAAAGGGATAATACTCATGTTTCAAAAATAATCTATGCATACCATCAAAACTCTTTTCCAAATCACTGTTCATGCTCGAAAATCAAATTCATGAAAATTCAATAAAATATGCCACAACAAATCATCAGTGTTTTACATGCTCCGTATGAATATCAAATCTTAGTTTTCAACATAAAGCATAAAAGCAACCATAGTCTTCAATTAGGGTTCATGTGAATGAAGATATGAACATATATCAAAACAATTACACAACTTCAAGAAGATTATATATAGGGAACTCATTAATATCGTAAAGATCAATTCAAGATAATACTTCAATACTTCAAATGTGTAGACTCAAGAATTTTCAATTCTCATTTAAAGCCATCTATGGGACATATGGGAGAAATCCAATGTTGTTACTTTAGCCTTATATTCCTGGTATGAAGATGATACCAATCTTCACAATACTTGGACTCGAATCCTCAATTCTCAGAGCTTTCCTATCTCCCCTCTCAGAGTTTTCTTGTGTAAAAGTTTAAGAAGAATAGATTTTTAAAACCCTCAATTGACCTAAAATGACTACAAAAACACAACTTAGGACTTAGGATAGGGTGTTGAATGACCAAAAGGCCCTTCCCGAATTAAAAGAAAAAATACACTGGTCCGCGATGTGCCAGGGACATGGACTAGTATAATTTTATGAATTTTTGGAATTTCAAATTCTCGTTGAAAAATCAAAAACATACAAAGTGTTAATCCGTGTCCCAGGTGCATTATGCCTTGGGAGCGGACCCTCACTCTTTCTGCATCATTTTGCAAAAAATTGTTTTCTACCCCGTTGGTCTAAAATAGGGTCAAGACCATTTTCCCAATTGATTTTCTACTCTGATTGTAAATCCAGTCTCACATTTCCCATCGGAGCTTTATAAGACGTGTTATGGCATGATTATATTCTAGGGGCATTTTGATAATTTTATGGGGTGTTACATCATCTCCCCCTTAGGATCATTCGTCCTCAAATGAGTGGGGTAAATAACAAGGCACGAATAGGCTCAGAATTCGTCTTAACATCCACATCTATCAATCAATCTTTCGATCCTATCTCAATTAACAATCAACTCTATTTAGACTCAAGAGTAAATAATCGACTCAAGAAAAGACAATCACTTTAGTTAAAGGTAAGAAAATTTTCTTCAATATTCTCGTCATTAGGCACGAATGTTGGTCAAGAATCCTTTCAATACTCAATCAATAAATATGGACAGTCACAAGTCACTTAGAATAGACAAATTGATTCAGATCAAGAGTAGAGCTCTTTTAGACATTTTCACCATCAAGCATGAATGGAAAGATGAAACTCAATCAATTCAAATTGCTTAAACATTTCAACAATTAGTCCTTCGAACTTAAAAAAAAGAAGCCATCAACTTTAATGGAGAAAGAGACATTCAATGCATAAGACTTTATGTACACTCTCAAGCTTAGGACCTCATCTTAATTATGCTCCTTTTCATGGCACTCTACTCTATCAACTTAAGCTTATAGCTCTTACTCAAATTTCCATATATCCACCTCCTCCTCTTCCATTCAAACCTACTTCTAAGCCTCAAGGTGTTAGTCACGAGATGATCATATTCCTACAAAGCTAATCCTCAATACTCAACTCTAAATTTCCATAGGGGCTTCCATCAAAAGATCACTAGTTCTCTTCACTACCCCCTATCCTTACTTGTAACCCTCATCACTAGGTCTTCAATTGTCTATCATCAATATGTACATGATAACAACCATACATAAAATCCTATCACTCTAATCATTTCAACTATGTCTTAGAATATTCAAGCCTATGTAAAACCTCTACCTTCACCATCTAGTGAACTCCCACTCCAAGTCATACCCACCTACTCTAAAATATCTATTGCACATCATAAGGTCTTATCACTCTCCCTCTTCCTATCTCTCTTCCTGCATGACATAAGTTTAAAATTAATATCACAACAATGCTATATTCGCTCCTCCTCGACTATCCCTACTCTCAATCTATTACTATCAACATCATAATTTGGACCTGGAGGAACTCATCATCTCGTTCTTTGGTGAAACCTCAAATCACTATCTCTCCATTCCAGGTAAGCATGAATGCTATCAAAAACTCAAATAATTAGATACTCAAATACACATTCTAAAGAATAGACTTTGAACACAATATCTAAAGTTTAAACTTTATCTCCAACATCATTATTAGGCACGAACACTATCAAGGACTTGTATACTTAAGTATGCAGAGGCTCAAAAGGACCGTCAACTCAAGGATAGTAACACAACTCCCTTATCACAATTCATAAGCACTTATTCTCTCCCATCACCAATAACTCGTCTACTATTGTCAATATCTCTATCAAGACTAGAAAAATATATTAGTCAAGGATCTTGGAACGAAAGATCATTAGCACAATTCAATCGAGAAATCTTATCTAAGGAAATTTGTAAAGAAGTATAATCTCTCTCGTCTATCAAGACTTATTTAGAGTTCACAAAACTATGCATAGTGTAAAACTCAGGTCATATCTCCTTCAATATAAGACTGGAAACTCTTGGATTCATCGGGTAAGATCGAGATTAATGAATGAATTCATTGCTTTTCATCCTCAAAATTCAGCATGAATAGGAGACAACATGATGCGTATGGGACTAGGCCATAGGTATGAAAATCATAAACCAGAAGGGAATAAAGTATCACCTCAACTGAAGGGTAAAGATCATATGAGACGGAAAAGAGTTGATATCTTATCCTAATCATCCCATCACTATCGAAGACTCATGATCTACTTTGGTTTACCACCTCATCATCTCCTCCTTATATCTCAAGGTCCTCTCTCTAATTTGGGAATCAGTTTCCTCCACTAGGCTATAAGCATATACCTTTACTCAGTCAAGGAATCACTACCCATAATAATATCTTAAACTCTCCTATTATGCTATAGTCACATACATATAACTAGCCACTCAGACTCTTTTCAATGATATCACTGTTAACTCCTTCCTATATCTATGAAAATCTCTCTATATTTGCTATTTTAATAGCATACTTAACCACTTCTCACAACTCTTACAATCTAACCTCCTTTTTTTTGCCTATAGGCTCTCAACTTTTGTGTTCTCATAAACTTATTTGTCTAAAACTTAGACTATAATGGAAAAACTCATTATCATCTATCTATACGCCCCCATCAACTTAGTTGCTCGGGATGACAAGGAATGCTTATATCAACCTACTCTACGTTGATAACTCAAATGTACTATCTAGATTCTTATTGTAGTCATGGCTAGAACTTCACACATCTTTACACAATCATGGGTACACATCTCAAGTCTATTCTTATCTATTGAGCTATCCTCGTTAAAATTATCATACATAAGGAATACTTGCACTCTGCCCATAGAATCACTTTCTTTTCAACTCAATACCACTCACCAATTCAGCTCATAACTCAATGAATCTAATGAACTCTCACTTAAAATTCATAAGCCTAGTTTTGATATACCACTTCAAAGGTGCTTTGTTTCCCCCTATTCAACATCTATATTTTACCATCAATAGTATAAATACCACAATACATCAACATACATTTCCTTCTAGTTGTTTTTAGCACGCTCTAACACATTCTGACATTAACTCTCTCTCTCTCTCTCTACACCTCATCATGACAATTATAAGATACTTTCGACTCTTTCATCAAACTTATGGCCATCGACTCATCACCTCACTTATTACCTAATGGATATATATATCTAACTATAAGTCTTAATATATCAATCACCACCGTCATTACCCAGTCTCCTCCTCTCCCTCATCATCTTTCTAGCTCAGGAGTAATAACTCTACTTATGATTTTACAAGGCCTCAACTCTCACTCCTAGATGGCAATATTAAAATTCTTAGAAACATAAAATATTCTATCATGCATAATATCAAAAGCAAGTAAAGACTCAACTTATACCTATCACAATATCCCAGAGTGTCTCTATAGTTGGGAAACTATTGCGGCACATAGCTAGTGTATGACCTCGCTCGGGCTAGGACTAGAATCTTTGTTATTTCCTCTAACTATTGGTGTAGATCTAGCGGGTCGAGCTTGGTTGACTCGGATTTGACAATCCCTCTCGAAGTGACCTGCTTGGCCAGATGTGAAGCAATCGTGGGTGCCCAAAAGACACCATCCCAAATGAAGTTTGCCACATCCTCTACATGGTGGCTTTTCATTTTGTCCTTGAGCCACACTTCCTCGGGATGAAGGAATCTGAATGTTGAAGGGTTAATTTCTCCTCGACCTCAGACTATATATACTATTGGACATGGGTGTAGTCACAGAAGGTGGTATATACATCCAAGGTCTCTACAGACCTAGGAACCTATTTCCCTCCTCACCTCAAGTTTCTTCCATCTCATTCTCCTTATCCTCTTCTACCAATTGATTATGTATAACAAGGTGACTAGTAAGCTCAAGGTTATCGGTGTTGATGGTATAATTAAAGTCCACGATGCATTTAGAAGACATGGTTTGCAAACAGGTAAAGCACGATTTAGAAAGGAACTTTCATAGAATTTGACTCTATCGCACGATTTAGAATCTGAAAGAAGGGAAACGGTTCTGAAATGTCCTATAGCCTCCAAATTATGGATTTGGAGATCTTCACACCAATAATATGGACTCTACTAGATATGACTTCATAGACTCCCTAGGACTCTTGAACTTATGCTTTGATACCAAGTTTGTCATGTCCCGGGAGGGTACCCTAGATGTAACCGGCACTTAGAGACTATTACTTAGTCACCAAGCGAACTACTTGGCCTCATCACATTCATTTGCTCATACATTCTACTAATAGCAGAAGAATAAAAAGGCAGTAAATGGGCTTATCTCCTTAAATCTAAAAAATAATACTATAATAAATGCTAGGAGAAAAGAAACTAGCTCATAGTTTTATCAATCAACAATCTTACTTTAGTCTATGAAGCCTCTATCACTAGTAAGTGGTGCCAATGACAAACCCATGGATAACTTATTCAAAATAAAAAGCTAATCAATATCTAACTCTAAAGCAAGATGAAAATCCTCTGAAGTAAGGCAGGCTCACCAATCCGCTGAACATCCAATGATTCTCAACTATGCGCTTGCTAATGATCTCGATCCCATATATCTACATTATGAAATGATGCAATCCTAGAAGGAGACATCAATATATGGAATGTATTGGTATGTAAAATATCTGAATGAAACCAAAATAGGTAGAATAATATGTAAATAAATCAACTCAACTCAAAAGGCTCAACTTGTCTCAACTCAACAAAACATGCAAGTCTAAAGTAAATCATGCTCTTTAGAATATACATTTGAAAAGAAAGAATGATTTCGTTCATAATATCATGCTCAATCAATGTTCTTTGGGACCTTCTCTTAATCAACATCTATCCTATCACGCCACCTTCAAGTTAGGTAGGGCATAAGGAATAGACATCATTGCCATGCCCGGCCTAAACTTGCCATGGTGAAGGACGTAATCTCTCTCTCTCTCTCTCTCTCTCTCTCTCTCTCTTAGATCTAATGAGAATTCAAACTATTGAGATAAGAGTCGCCATAACATGCTACACAACTATCCTACCCAGGGAAACATAGTTTTGGGGTGACACTCTTCACCCAACTCGGTGCTCAATAATGCTCCTAAGGCTAAAATATGCATAATTTTCTAGCAAATAAATCTTCTTTAGGGCTCATATCATCTGTCACCATCATATATCAATGAAATTATTATGCAAAATATATTTACCTTGTCATCAATCATGTACTCAAAATTTCATTTAGACTCAATACTCAATCCAATCAAAACTCATTAGAATATCAAGTGTTTTCGAAAAAAGGGATAATACTCATATTTCAAAAATAATCTACGCATACCATCAAAACTCTTTCCCAAAATCATTGTTCATGCTCGAAAGTCATATTCATGAAAACTCAATAAAATATGCTACAAGAAATCATCAATGATTTACATGCTCCGTATGAATATCAAATCTTAGTTTTCAACATATAGCATAAAAGCAACCATAGTCTTCAATTAGGATTCATGTGAATGAAGACATGAACACATATCCAAATAATTACTCAACTTCAAGAAGATTATATATAGGAAACTCATTAGTATTGTAGAAACTTAATTCAAGATAATACTTCAAGTGTGTAGACTCAAGAATTTTCAATTCTCATTTAAGACCATCTATGGTACACATGGGAGAACAATCTCATTCTTTTTGTTTAGCCTTACATACCTGGGATGAAGATTGTACTAATCTTCACATAACTTGGACTCGAATCCTCAATCCTCAAAGCATTCCTGTCTCTCCTCTCAGAGTTTTCTTCCATAAAAGTCTAAGAAGAATAGACTTTTGAAACCCTTAATCGACCTAAAATGACTTCAAAAACACGATTTAGGACTTAGGATACGGTGGGGAATGAAAAAAAGGCCCTTCTCAAATTAAAACAAAAAATTTTAAAACTCACACACTGGTCCGCGAAGCGCTAGGGTCGCAGACTAGTATAATTTCTTGAATTTTCAAAATTTCAAATTCCCATCAAAAAATCATAAAAACACGAAGCGTTAGTCCATGTCCCAGGTCCGTCGTGCCCTGGGCGCAGACCCTCACTATTTCTGCATCATTTTGAATAAATTATTTTTTGATCGAGTTGCTCTAAAATCAACTCGAGATGATTTTTTCCACTTGTTTTTCTGTGGTGATGGCAAATTTGGTCTCAAATTTCCCATTAGAGCTTTGGAAGACGCATTATGTGCACGATTACATTCTAGGGCTACTTTGGTAATTATATGAGGTGTTACAAAGCTCAAGCATAATTACATCACTTATCCAACAACACCTCTAAACATAGATTTTGAGCAGGGACCACGACATATTCTGGGCTTACCCTCATAGTCATAAGCATTCAACAAAAGAAAAGAGTCTTTACATAGCATGAAAACAATTGATGTTGTCTTTGGAGTTGAGGACGAACCAAATCTTACTTCAAGAGATAGTACGATCCACGTGGAGGAGGAGAATGATCAAATAGAGCTCTGGTTCCTATATGGTAACATTATGTAGGCATAGAGTATACATTAGTATGTTTAAATGTACTAAGTATGTAGGATGCAATGCAACAAAAGATAGGTAATATAATCAAAATGCATAATTAGGCAACAATTGAGCATGTAGCAATATGGCATGCATGAATGATACTTGAAGTAAACATTCTTATATAGAACATATCACATGTGTAATAAGAGACCATCACTATAAAGTCCAAGGCCTACAACCCCCTTGGTAAGGCGATTGAGGTACTAACCCCTTAATTGGTTGATGGTTTTCACACCCTATCATCCATGGTGATTGAGGCTTGACACCCCTTACAAGGCGACCGAGTCTTCGTACCTCCTCGATAAGGTGATTGAGGCTTGACACCTCCTCAACAAGGCCACCGAGGCTTAATACTCCTTGTCAAGGTTATTGAGACACGACACCCTCTCAACAAGGTGGTAAAGGCATGGAAGCCCTTCAACGAGGTGATAAACTTGCAATATTATAGTCACTCATCATGTATTCAACACATATATATATTACTTCCATCATCACAGAGCCACTTGACTCATAAGCCATGCAATACACCTTCAAAAACTCAAGAACACTAAATCGAACATTTTATCAAATACTTGGTGGGTGTGTAATGCTAGTGTAAAACCATGCAAATAAAGATTAAAATTATGCAATAATATTGAAGTAAATCATCCCACTAATACTTGGTAATACCATCATACAATATACATCAAAACCCTTCATCAAATATCAAGATAGATCAAAGATTCATGGCTCAAAACATGCTTAAACAGTCACAATTTTACAAAACCCCAACATAGTTCATAGTCAAATTCATAATTGAAGACCCATAAGTAAAATTAACTTAGAAACATGTAATTTAGGTAAAATGAAAGCTTGGGCACAATGAGTGACAGGACCCAATAGTTGAAACCCACATACCTTTACTTTGGAGAGATCCTTGATGAAGATTGAAAATGGGGACTTGAAGCTTGAGTGAAATCCTTAAGATCCGAAATGAGTTTTGACACTTGAAATTTGGGTGAAATACTTGTCTAAGTGTTAGAGAGAGTTTTTGGGAATGTCTCGAATGATATGAGCTTGAAAAATGACAAAGTATAGGACTTTTTAGGTATGGGGAGGCTTAGGCCCAATACCCAAAGGCCTTGGACCGGAACAAGAAAACTGCCAAAATTACACCTCTCCGCGCCCTTGGTGCGTCGCTCCTGCGGCGTGGACGGTCATTGGAATTCGCCAACTTTAAAATTTTGAATTTTGCTAGGTTACTCTAAAATTGGGGTTAGACCTACCTTCCACTCAATTTTGCCCCCTGAACAAGAATATGAAGTCGGATTTTCGATATCACACACAAATTTTTTGATATAAGGAAATTACAATTTTGAAAACTTCTGAGGCATATTTTCGGGCAGTTTTTAGGATCGTTCCAGACATTCTGTGAACTTGGATACTGGGGGTTGAAAGTTGAGATGATGATGCATTTTCTGTGTTTAAAACATTTGATGTATGCACATGAGAATGTAAAATGATATTTTGCTCAGATGTTATTGGATGAGTAATTCGTACATGATTCATAAATCCCATATGAGTGCGAAATTCTCTAGGGCATAAAGGAAATCGTAGTAATACACAAAAAGGTATTAAAATGATGGAGGAGAAAATTTTACATTATTCATATTTGAAATATTTATTATAAGAAGTTTCTCCAAAGTAGAAAATGGTAGAAGAAAAAAATCTATTATGCACTAGAAATTTGTAAAAATGAAAGAGAATTTATAGACAACTCAAGGCATAATGTTGCTCATTTATTTATGTTTATTTTATTTTTGCAATAAGCGACAACTTCACTATCAAAATTTATAATCTAGTTATTTCTTTTTCCTAATTTGTAACAAACGGCACGAAAAAACATGAGTGAATACATTTCTCTTAAAGTAGTTAGTCCTTAAATAATTAAAAGAAAATTATTATCATTTGTCTATATTTAATTAACTAATAAATGTAGATGATATGAATTTTAGATTGTTATAATCCATAACACAGAATGGATATTAATATAAAATTTGAAGTCAGGAGTATTATATTGTCTTATTTGTAAGTGATATTATTATATTAATTATGACTTAAAGTGGAAATAACATTCACCCGTCTCAACAATTAATTGTAGATTTGAACAATTAAAAAATAAAAAAAAATTATTTATTTTAATCAACATATAATAATTATTTTAATTATTCTCTGTTCATTTAATGACATGTCTAGATTGAGGTAATTAATAAATGAAGACAAGGTAATAGTCAAACATTTGTATCAAAGTTGACCCATGACAAAAGTAGATAAATTAATATTTGGTCCACATAAATATATTACACTATTTTCTTCTTATTTAGAAAATAATTTTAGAATAAATCAATCTTTTATATTTTCAATCTTTCTGGATATTGCTTTCTTTAGGAATAAAATTATTTAGAGCATTAATGTTGTCTCATAAAAGTTGACTCATGAGAAAAGCAGTAAATTAATGTTTGATGCACATGAATCTATGACACTATTTTTTTATTTACAAAATAATTTAAAGAAATATAGGGATGGAGATAACTACGGGGCGCGTGTGGGGCACATGCGGGCGAGGGTTGAGCTTAAGCCACAATTTTTAAAACTACCTCGTATGATGCTTTTTTCATTTTCAACCTGCCTCGCCCCACTACACTTGCCCAGCATAAACCAGCCCCTCTTAAATTTTAAAATTCTTTTATTTTTGATTAAATTTAGTTTTTTTGCTAATTAATGTTTCAACAACTAATTAACTATTTGTAGTTGTCATTTTAACAATTTTTTCATAATCCTTAATTAAAAGTTTCTAATTAATATTTTAACAACTAACAATTACCGAACATGTCTAGTTTAAATTTTGGGAAAAAATAAAATTAAAATCAATATTTAATATACTGAATTTATATCTTTAATTTTTACTCATTACAAAGATTTAATTTATTAGAATTCCTATTTGATTTTTTAAACCGCAGCCTAACCCACCCCACATTAGTTTTGAAATAACTACTTTAACCTGCACCCGCTGCGCCCCATATAATTTTAAACCTACCCTGTACCGCCCCACTATTGCCATCCCTAAGGAGAAATAAGTTTCCTAATTAAAGAGGTATCAATGGATATGCACGATGACGTAGTTTAACATTCTGTGAACCCGCCTGATGTGGGGTCGTACATTGAGCTGATGGTAGATTTTCTAGCAGAAAAGTATTAGAAGGATGATGGATGACATTTTGTGAACTCAGATACTGGGGGTGCAAGTTGAGATGATGATTCATTTTTTGTATTTAAAACATTTGATGCATACACATGAGAACGTAAAATGATATTTTGGTCAGACATTAATGGATGAGTAATTCTTACATGATTCATTAATGTCATATGATTACGAAGTGCTCCAGGGCATGAAGCACATTGAAGCAATATACGAAATGGTATTAAAAATGATGGAGGAGAAAATTTTACATTATTCATATTTGAAATATGAATAACAAAATGTTTCCTAATGAAAGAGGTCTGAATGTGTTAGACCCGGGTTTTCTTTGGGAAATATTGTTATGGATGTCATGTAATTTAAACTTAAGTATATTTGCGGTGCATGATTAGAGTATCAAGTAAATTTAGCGTGCATAATTAAGTTTGAGTCGGAAGTCCTCGATTGGATTAAAAA
>JAOTQJ010105436.1:0-44231 GCA_025642045.1 Solanum sejunctum | reverse complement strand
ACTCTGTCAAAATTTTGTGAAATCCCTTAGCTGTCGTAAGTAAATATTCAGTATAAGTGGTTGTCACGGTGTCCAATTGGCACCATTCACGGCCCCTGGGTTCGGTCGTGACAAAGACAACTCATGTCTAAGTTTGAATTCACAAATCTACTCATTATTTATTCTTCAGAACTCATATTTAGCATTACAAACAGAGGAACTCACTTCAATCACACATGATCAAAATACAAACTAACAAACGATATTTTGATTATAAACTTTTAGCTCTCCATTATCATCATTTCTAACAATAATTAGCTTATAACTGTCTCATCTCTACTTGTCACTTAGACAATAGAGACAATTGTCTGTGTAACTAAGCCAATCTTTTTGTCTGTTCAACATACTTTTTATCCTTAGATTTTTATGTACACTACATAAAAAATAATATATGCATATGAACCAGCAAGAATAAAAAATTAGGCATCAAATCAATATTAACTTCAATAACGTGAATTTACATGAACATGTTTAGAAAAATAAAAATACATCCGCATCTACGTAAACTCAATGACTTCACATATCTTATTATGCAAGAATGCGTATCCAGAGGTGAATTTTCTTCTTATCTAAATCTCCTCCCCAATCAATATCTGTGTAGCCTTTGAGTTACAGATCCTTTTAACTGCTTTTGAATATTGCGGTCCTGGACCAGATTGATATTTGCTAACTAACCCAACAGCATAATAATTATTCGGCCTAGTACACATCATAGCATACATGAGGCTTCCGACCGCATTGGCATAAGGAACAAATTGTCTTATGACACATCATGTGGTTCAAAGTTTCATTTTTAGAAATTGGAGTGTTTATGGGTTTACAATCTTGCATATTAAAATGTTCAAGAACTTTCTTAATGTAAGATTCTTATGAAAGAGATAATAATCTCTTTGAACGATCTCTTGAAATCTTAACTCTAAGAATATACGCTACTTCATCCGTATCTTTCATTTCAAAAGTAGATGATAGACACTCTTTTATTTCTTTTATAAGATTAATGTCACTCACAACTATTAGTATGTCGTCTACGTACAATGATAAGATTGCAACCTTATCTTTGAACCTTTGATATACATACAATGGTATTCATGAATCATAATAAATCCATACAATATGATTGCATCATGAAAATGTAAGTACCATCGTCTAGAAGTTGTTTAAGGCCATAAATTGACCTTTGAAGTCGACACACTTTATTTTCTTCGCCTTTCTTCACGAAACCTACAAGTTGTTCCATGTAGATTTCTTCTTCTAGTTCTCCATTGAGAAATGCAATTTTCACATCCATTTGATGTAATTCAAGATCCAACGCAGCCACTATAGACAAAATTAATCTTATTAAAGTAAAACACATAACAGGTAAAAGTATTTTTTCATAATCAATTTCTTCCTATTGTGTGTACCCATTAGCTACTAGACGAGTTTTGAATCTCTCAATACTACCATCTACCTTACGCTTGATTTTGAGAACCCATTTATTTCCAATAGCTTTTCACCTATAGATAGATCAATCAATTTTCGCACTTGGTTAGATTGCATTGATTCTATTTCCTCTTTCAGTGCTTTTAACCATTTTTCTTTAGTAGAACATGTAAGAGCCTTATTTATATTTCTTGGTTCTTCATCATCTGGAGTAACTATAAATGTTTTCCCTTCGATCTCAAATCGACGACAAGGAATTTGTGGACGACTTATTCGTCGAGTATGAGATTGGCAAATTAATTTATAAATTGATAAGTTACTCCCACTCAGACCAATAATATCAAGAGGATTTGATGCATGTGGTGTATCTGTGAAAATAAGAACTAATGATAATGACTCCTACTCAAATTCATTTGATCTTTGACATTGAAAATAGTCTGGTTCGTAATTTCATAAAGAGATAAGTCATGACATATCTCTTCTTTCTCAGGAAAATCATTCTCCATGAATGTGACATCAAGCGATCCAATTTTAGTTACAGTGCTACTATTTTGTTCACCTATGAACACATAACTCGTAGATGTTCAGAGTATCTTATGAAGATAGATTTTCTTCCCTTTGGACCTAATTTTCTATATTGGAAAGAATGATTATGAATAAAGGCAGCATAATCCAAAGACTTTGAAATACTTAAATCAGACTTACGTTTAGTCCATAATTCATATGGCGTAGTCGTAACTGATTTTAAAGAGATACGATTAAGTACAAAAGCAGCAGTGAGCAAAGCATCACCTCAATAGGTGATTGGTAATTTTGCTTGTACCATTATTGACCTAACCATTTTAGAAAAAGTTCTATTTCATCATTTCGCAACACCATTTTTTTGTAGAGTATAAAGAGTAGTTAATTACTTTTGAATTTCTTCTTCATCACATAGTTATTTGAACTCATCATACAAATACTCCTTTCCTCGATCGATTCTTGGATCTTTTATTTTTTAATTTTAATTGATTCTCAACTAAGTCCATAAACTTAATGAAGCAACTTAAAGCTTCAGATTTGTGAGAAATCAAGTATACATAACCTAATCAAGTAAAATCATCAACAAAAGTGATGAAATAAATAGCACCATGTCTTACCCTTACATTCATGGACCACAAATGTCAGAATGAATTCATTGCAATTGAGTATCAGCTCTTGTGCCTTTTCTAAATAATTTTCTTTCAATTTTTTCGGCTAGACAAGATTCACAAGTAGACAATTATACTTTACCTATTATGCCAAAAAACACCTTCTTTGACCAAGCGATTTATTCTTTGTTAACCAATATGGCAAGCCTTGCATGCCATGTATTTACATTGTTCTCATAATTAGAAGACATAAATAAGAAAAAATTAATATTATAATTATTTGGACTTTGATAAATATCCAATATAAAAAATTAATTATAAAAATAACCTGTTTCATATTTTATCTTATCCAAATACATATCCAAACCATGTTCATGAAAGAAAAATTAAAAATCCATTTTAATCAACATTCGGACAGACACTAGATTACGACGAATTGATGGGGCAAATAATTATGATTTCCAGAATGGTTAGCACGTTGTTAGCGCGATGCGCCAATATTGTTTTTTAGTGAAATTTTAACCAGTTTTTCTATCTCTATCCAAGGGTTTTAAGTCTTGGGCCTAAGCCTTCCCACATAAGAAAATACCTATATTTAGCCTTAGTTCACCATAAAATCAAGTTCCAAAACTCAAGACCAATCTTAAGGATTTCATCAAGGATTTCATTCAAGCCTCAAGTCTCCATCTCCAATCTTTCTCAAGTTCATCTCCAAAGCCAAGGTATGTGGGTTTCTTTCATGGATTCTTTTCACCCATGATACCCAAGCTCTCTTTACTCAAAAATTGCATGATTTAAAGTTGATTTATTCATGGGTCTTATCTATTATGAAAATCACTGCACACTATATTGAGGCTTATGAAATTGTGACTGTTTTGCTATGTTTTGGACTATAAAACTATGATTTATTGTAAGGTTCGATAAAGGATTTTGATGTCTATTGCTTGAGAGTGTTACCAAATATTTATTGATACTTTAACATAAGATTTACTAGCATGATTTCACTCTTGAATTGCATAATTTTACACTAGTACTACACACCCTCTAAGTGCTTAATAAAATGTCCGGATGTGATTTCTTGCTAAATTGAAGGTCTAAATCTTGTCTTATGATTAGAATGACTTTATAATGATGAAATGAATGCTTATATGAGTTATGTTTATGATAAGTATCTAAGTTATTATAAGATGACAACCTTGGTGGAGGGTGTGATGTCCATTAAACATTGTTAGGGGGTAGATACCTTGACCACCTAATTAAAGGGTGTGATGTCCATTAACCGGTAAGGGGTTGATACCTTAACCACCTAATTGGAGGGTGTGATGTCCATGAACTTACAAGGGATTGATACGTTGTCTACCTAAATGGAGGGTGAAATGTCCATTAACATTGTTGAGGGGTTGATTCCTTGGCCACCTAGATGAAGAGTGTCATGTTCATCTACCAATTAAGGGGTATATGCCTTGATCACCCTCCAAGGGGGTGCCTAACCTTGGAATCTAAGCACTAGTTTCTTGGTCTATGATGGTGGTCTCCTTTTACTTATGTATTATGATCTATATAAGTATGATTTTACTTCAAGCATCATTCATACATGTCATATTGTTATTATGCTATCCATTTTCTGTGTTTATACATTTTGATTATGTTGCCTATCTCTTGTTGCATTGAATCCTACATACTTAGTACATTCAAATGTACTAATGCATACTCTATGCGTACATAATGCTACTTGTAGGAACTGGAGCTCCATTTGGTCATAATCCCCCTCCATGTGGCTAGTGGCTTCCATTCAATCTAGTTGGTGAGTTCTCATGTCCTAGGGCAATATCTATGTTTTTATGCTATGTATTGAAGACCATCTTTCCTTTTTGGTGTACTTTGACTATAAGGGTGAGCCCAGTTACTTGTCTTAGTCCCCGCTAAGTTCTATCTTAGAGGTCTTGTTGGACAAATATGAATTGTGCCTGAGCTTTGACTCATTTATGATATTCAAGCTATTTAAATATGTCTCTCTCCCTTATTCCCAATTTCCCCTAGTTTATGTTTCTTATAATGGATTATCTTGCTTCTGCGACCAAGAATGTGTGATGATATACTATGAGACTTGTTTGGTGTTCCTTCGGGTTCCTCATTCACCGGTTAAGTCTAGGCCCTAGGCTTGGGTCGTGACACTACAAGTATGGGAAGCACCATCCGGGAGATGGTTTGGTCGATTCGAGTGCTTGTTTTGAGTGTTATACAAAGTATCACGAGTTCGGACATTGTCCATAGGTTACTAAGTACTATGAGGATGACCATGGATGTGCACAACTATACCCCTCTAGGAGTCACTAGACTTGGAATGGTGCTTCACAGGTATGTTAGAGAGTTTTGATTTTGATGTGTATGCATTGATAGACCCGAGTGCTACTCTTTCTATTATTACTCCTTTTGTTATCAAAAAGCTTTATGTTAGTCCCAAATTCTTGTATGAACCTTGAGTAGGAAAGTTGTGATGTGGTGATCAATGGTAGATTCATTTCTTGTCTTAAAGCCCAAAAGTTAATTTCTAAGGGTTGTCTTTATAATCTTGTGAGGGTTAGGGATGTTGAGTCCAAAGTCCTTCCTATTGAGTCAGTTCTGGTGGTTAATAAGTTTCTTGATGAATTTCCTGGTGTTTCTTTCAAAAGATAATTATATAGACCTCTTTCCTGATGCTTAACCCATTTATATTCTCCCTTACCATATAGCCCCGATGGAGTTGAAAGAGTTGAAGGAGCAGATGAGGAATTTGTTGAATAAGGGTTTTACAAGGCCTAATAAGTCACCTTGGGGTGCATTGGTGTTATTTGTGAAGAAAAATGATTGTTCTCTTAGAATGTGCATTGATTACCAGTAACTTAATATAGTCACCATAAAGAACAAGTACCCTTTAACAAGGATTGATGACCTTTTTGATCAACTTTAAGGGGCTAGTCACTTTTCTAAGATTGATCTTCAGTCATGGTATCACCAAGTGAAAGTGAGGGAGTGACATTCCTAAGACAGCTTTCCGGACTAGTTATGGGTACTTTGAGTTTTTGATTATGTCCTTTGGGTTGGCTAATGCACTGGATATATTTATGAATCTTATCAATTGGGTTATTAAACCCTACCCTGACTTGTTTGTGGTGGATTTTTTTGATGATATCTTAATTTATTCCCATAGTGAGAAGAAACATGTGGATCAGTTGTGGGTGTTGTTGCAAATCTTACGGGAGAAGAAGTTGTATGCTAAATATGAAAAATGTAAGTTTAGGTTGAAAGAGGTTGCATTTTTGGGACGTGTGGTGCCGAGTGATAGTATTAAGGTGGATCCTAAGAAGACAGAGGTGATTAGGAATTTGCCTAGATGGTTGACTCTATCGAACATTAAAAGTTTCTTGGGTTTGACGGGTTATTAATGGAGATTTGTGAATGGCTTATCTACTATTGCTTCTCGTACGACTAAGTTGACACAAAAGAAGGCAAAATTTGTGTAGACCGATGAGTGTGAAAGAGTTTCTAAACTTTGAAAGATAAGCTTGTCTCTGCTCCTATCTTGGCTCTACCGAAAGGGTTGGAAGGATTTGTGGTATCTTATGATGCCTCAAGAATTGGTTTGGGGTATGTTTTGATACAAAGTGGTAAAGTGATAGCATATGCTTTTAGACAACTTAAGGTGTATGAGAAGAATTATCCCACCTATGATCTTGAATTTGCAACCACGGTTTGCTTTGAAAATTTAGCATTACTACTTGTATGGGGTTCATGTTGATGTACTGACCATAAGAGTCTCCAATATGTGTTCATCCAAATAGATCTTAACTTGAGATAAGGAAGGCGGTTAGAGCTCCTTAGATATTATGAGAATGGTGTGAATAATTACCCCAACAAAGCTAATGTTATGGTCGATGCTCTAAGTAGGTTGTGTATGAATAGTCTAGCTCATGTTGATAATAGTGGCAAAGAAGTAGCTAGAGAGGTTCACCAGTTGGCTAGGTTGGGGGTTAGGATGGATGAAGTTGATAATGGGGGTGTAATGCTTGTCGATGGCTCTAAATCTTCCTTGATTGAGGAGGTAAAGGCAAAACAATATCTTGACCCCGCTTTGCTAGAGTTGAAGGCCTTAGTGAGAGATGGTAAAATGAAGGTTTTCTCCCAAGGAGGAGATGGTAACTTAGGTACCAAAGTAGATTATGTGTGCCTAATATTGATGACTTGATGGAGTTGATTATGAGAGAGGCTCATGATTCATCCTATTCTATTCTTCTTGATTCCATGAGAATGGAGAGACTATGGGAAAGTGCCTTGGTGAGATGGCTTTGATTGTACCAAATTTGGTTATGGAAGCTCTGGAGAAGGAGAGATTGATAAGGTAAAGGTTGAAGATGGCTCAAAGTGGGCAAAAGTCATATTATGATGTGAGAAGGATAGATCTTAAGTTTAAGGTTTGTGATTGAGTGCACTTGAAGGTCTCACCCATGAAGGGTGTGGTCTTATTGGAAAGAAGGGAACTTTTTGCCCAAAGTTTGGGGGATCCTTATAGGGTGTTGAAGAGGATTTGTAAGGTATCCTACGAGTTAGAGTTGCCATTGACATGAGTATGATTTATTCAGACTTCCCGGTGCCTATGTTGAGGAAGTGTACGGTTGACCCAAGTGCTATTGTACCTTTAGATGTTGTGGGTGCTGTAGAAGATAATTTGACCTATAAGGAGGTCCTTGTGGATATTTTGATATACAAGTGAAGATATTGAGGAATAAAGATGTCGCATCTGTCAAGGTCCCTCGAAGGAATCAACAAATGGAAAGTGCCATATGAGAAGCCAAAATGGACTTAAAGAAGGATATCTGTATCTCTTTCATTCTACTCAAGCATAAGATAACAAATTAAGTCCTGTCTCTGATTTCAAGTCCTAAGTTTCAGCCCTCATATCATGTTGCATGCATCCATATTTATGGTAATAAGTTTATGGTGATTTTTGACACTTATGTTGAGGCTTTTTGAAATAATGTTTAAATTCATTTGTTGCATTCATGTCGGGCTGAAATTTTCATGATTACTTCACTTATGCATGTTTCTTTGACATTTGGGGACAAATATTCCCAAGGGGAGATATTGAAACGCCTTGAAAATGTGCTTCAAAAATACCCATAATTGTAATTTCTATATATCTCAAAAATTTGTGCGTGATATCAAAAATTTTACTTCATATTAGTTGATCAGGGAGCAAACTTGAGTGGAAGATGGGTATAATTTGGATTTTAGAAGACCCGTAATGAAAAATAATTTTTATAAATTTTTCATGACAGAGAGGGTACACGATGGCTCCGCGATGTGGATTTATCACAGAGCAGTGTTATCACTTTCTTAATTTTCTATTTCAGCCTAAGGCATTGGGATCATGACCCCATGCCTTTTTACACGCGAAATATCTTATACCTAGCCATTTTTTAACTCCATATCACTAAAAAATTCTCTCTAAAACCTCTTAATCATTTTATCAAAATTCTCATTTAATTCAACTATCTCAAGCTTAATCCCGAACCTCTAGAACCTTAATTAAGCTTCAGGTCTCCTTTAAGTTTACATCAAGAAAACTCAAGTTTAAGGTATATGGGTTTCATCCATTGGGTCCTTTCACCCATGGAGCCCAATCTTCCTTTTTATGAAAATTATATATTTTGAAGTTGTATTATCTATGGGTATCTTCTATTATGGATTATGAGTATAAATTATGTTGAGGTTTTATAAAATGTTGATTCATTATCCATAACTATCTATGTCTAGCTTGTACTATGAATGAGTTTTGTCTATTGAGACTTTGCATGTTTTGAGCTATGAAACTATGATCTATTATGAGAATTGATGATGGATTCAAGATATCCTATATAAGGGTTTTATTGTATGTTGGTGAGTTGAGTTGCATTGATTTTTCTCATATTATTACACTCTTGAATTGCATGATTTTGAACAAGCATTATACATCCACCAAGTGTTTGATAAAATATTATTTTAAGGATATTTAAAGTTATTGACGATTTATTGCATGATTTATGAGTCAAGTAAACTTATGATGATTTTGGGCTTTCAAATTGAATTCATAAAAATGTCTATGATGTTGTAAATAACGGATTAATCCCTTTTTCAAAGATTTTACCTCATGTGGGCCTTTGATGTTAATGCAAGGGTAATGTTTGATGATGATCTATTCTTATATTTTTAAGTTAGGCTCACTATTAGAGGTTAAAGATATTGTAGAGCTACTCATATTATATTTTCATGTTTCTTACAAATTTCTAAAGTATGATAATTTTAATTATTCCATGGGATTAGGCTTAGCATCGATGGATTGGATGTGGCATAGACTATCTTCATAGGTTCATATTTCTTTCCTCAAACTATGTGCCAATATAGGATTATACTTTACCCTTGCCTGACTAGTGGATCCAGTTAGTGCACTCTCTCTTGAAATTCTTCCCGAAATAGGATGGGCTCCTGTAAGGCAAAACTTCTCATAAAATCCTTTTTGAAATGCGATGATTTCCCATAAAGTGAGTTACTTCTCAAAAATGGGATAGGCTCCCGTAAGGTGAAGTATGGTTTGCCTTGGAAAGTAGACCACCTCTTTAATGATGAGTGGTAATCATCAAAATTCTAAGTTGTAGCTCTTTTGGTCTTATTCATTGTCGGTTAAGGTCTCTTCCCACATATATATTATGTTCTATGCAAGTTGAATGATTTATAAGCATGTTTTAATTCAAGCATTTATCATGCATGCCATATTAAAATTATACTTATCTATTGCCTATTTCTATATATTTTTGCTATATTGACTTATGTCTTGTTCCATTGCATCCTACATACTTAGCACATTTAAATATACTAATGCATATTTTATACCTACATGATATCACCATGTAGAGATTGGAGCTCCTCTTGATCATCCTCCACGTGGCTAGTGAGATTTTACGAAGATAAGCTTTGGTGGGTCCTCGAGTTTGAGGACACTAGCTACTTTCTCTTGCTATTCCTAAGACTTCTTTATGTTGAACATTTGACATTATGAGGGTGAGCCTGGACAATGTCTTGTCCCCCGCTCCATTCTATGTTTAGAGATGTTATTGGAATATTATTATGTATTTATGCTATAAGCTTGACTCTTTATGCTTTTATGATTATCAAAGACTTTTCCTTAGTCACCCTTCCCTTTTTATATTATCTCTTATTGTTGTTCACTTTGCTTTCGCGACCAAGGATGTGTGGTTGATATGCTAAGAGGCTTATTTGGGTTTCTTCGGGTTTCTATTCACTATGTCACGTCTAGGCCCTATGCTTAGGCCATGACACTGTCACAAAAGTTTGTTCGCTATTTTTAGAAGAAATCTACAATAAATACTTCACAGTTACCTTTAAGGATTGGAGAA
Organism: Solanum sejunctum; assembly: GCA_025642045.1. Taxonomy (NCBI): domain Eukaryota; kingdom Viridiplantae; phylum Streptophyta; class Magnoliopsida; order Solanales; family Solanaceae; genus Solanum; species Solanum sejunctum. The sequence continues at coordinate 34,210 of JAOTQJ010105436.1, read as the reverse complement.
AGAAGAAGAGAAGAACAAAAAACTTTTTTGTTTCTAACGTTTCCCTCTGTTTTTGAAAGATTAATCCTTTTATAATTATAAAAGGATGCAACTATTCAGAAACATTCTGAATAGTTGTTTCACTTCTCGTTTAATAGTAAATATATATTAAATATATAACAACAACAACAACAACAACATACATAATACAATCCTATAAGTGGGGTCTAGGGATGGTAAAGTGTACCAGACCTTACCACTATCTTATAGAAGTAGAGAGGCTATTTCCTGTGGACCCTCATCTCAAAACCCATACACAGAAAGAACCAGATATGACAAAAGGAAAGGGAGGGAACAAAACAAGTAAGTAATAATGAATAACACATGGTAGTATGTAAATATGATAAAACTAACACATAATATGATATATAATGAGAGCACAAATTAGCCACCTAACCCTACTAATTAGCCTGCTACTCTATTTTGCGACCTCCACTTCTTTCTATCTAAGGTCATGTTCTCAGTGAGATCAAGTTCCTCCATATTATGTCTAATCACCTCCCTCCAGTATTTCTTTGGTCTACCTCTACCCCTCCGTGTAGCTCCTAAAACCAACCTCTCACACCTCCTAACAGGAGCATCAGTACTTCTTCTCTGTACATGTCCAAACCATCATAGTCTCTCTTCCCTCGTCTTTTTAGCCATCGAAGCCACCTCTAGCTTCTTTCGAATGGTCTCATCCTAACCTTGTCACTCCTGGTGTGGCCACACATCTATCTCAGCATCCTCATTTATGCGACATACATCTACTGAACATGTGCCTTTTTAATTGACCAACACTCTACCCCATATAGCAACGATAATTATCCACTATTATGTAAAACTTACCTTTGAGTTTAGGTGGTATCTTCTTGTCACACAATACTCCAGAGGTAAGCCTCCATTTAGTCCATGCTGCCCCAATACGATGTGTGACATCATCATCAATATTGCCACTACTCTGGATGATGGACCCCAGATACTTAAATTTGTCCCTCTTGGGGATAGGTTAAGTGGCAAGTCTCACATCAAAGTTTGCTTCATCCCTCTCAACACTGAATTTACACTCCAAATATTCGTTTTTAGTCCTGCTTAATCTGAATCCTTTGGACTTCAAGGCGTGCCTCTAGGCCTCTAATCTATCATTAACTTTAGTCTGAGTCTCATCAATTAGTATTATGTCATTTGCAAAAAGCATACACCTTGGTACCTCCTTTTGTATAGATCGCGTCAGTTCATCCATCGCCAAGGTAAATAAGAAAGGGCTCAATATAGATCCTTGGTGGAATCCCATCTCAATAGGAAAATACTCTGAGTCTTCTCCCACCATTCTTACTCGAGTTTTGGATCCATTGTACATATCCTTAATCGCCCTGATATAAGCTACTGGGACACCTTTCACCTCTAGACACCTCTATAAGACATCCTTTGGGACTTTGTCGTATGCCTTCTTGAGATCAATGAATACCATATGAAGGTCCTTTTTTCTTTCCCTATATTTCTCCACTAACCTCCAAACAAGATGAATTGCTTCAGTAGTCGACCGCCCTGGCATGAATCCAAACTGATTCTCTGAGATACACACTACTCTTTGCACCCTCATCTCCACTACTCTCTCTTAGACCTTCATGGTGTGGCTTAACAACTTGATACCTCTGTAACTGTTACAATTCTGAATATCTCCGTTATTCTAGTATAATGGAACCATTATACTCCTCCTCCAATTATCAGGCATCTTGGCAGTTTTTATAATAGCATTTAATCGTCTAGTCAACCACTCAATGCTATCCTTGATAATGTTTTTCCAGAAGTCTACCAGAATCTCATCGGGCCTGATTGCCCTCCCCCTCTTTATCCTACTAATAACCCGTCTTACCTCCTCAACTCTGAACTACCTGCAATACGCAAAGTCACAATAGTTCTTGGAGTGTGCCAACTCACCCAACTCAATATCTCTCTCTCCTTTTTCATTTACGAGTTTATAAAAGTAAGCTTGCCATCTTAATTTAATGGAAGTGTCATCCAACAATACCTCGCCCTTCTCATCCTTGATGCACTTCACTTGGTCCAAGTCGTGAGCTTTCCTTTCTCTTACTCTAGTGAGTCTATATAATCTCTTATTCCCACCTTTATCACTTAACTCCTTATAAAGATGCTCAAATGCTACAACTTAGCATTCGTCACCACCATCTTCGCTTCTGACATCACCATCTTATAGATTACCTTAAGCTTTTGCTTTTCATCCTTATCCCTACACTATAACCACTCAGTGTAAGAGACCTTCTTATCTTTCACTTTATCCTGGACTTCATCATTCCATCGCCAATCGCCCTGACGTCCACCAAAGATACCTCTCAAAACCCCTAGTACCTCAGTAGATACCTTTCTTATATAATCAACAGTTGTGTCCTACATGTTGTTCACAGTACCTTCACTACTCCACGCCTCTAAGTTTCTCAACTTTTGTTCCATCTCACGAGAAAGGACAGGAATAAGGCCTCCCAATCTAATCCTTGGTTGGGCATACAGAACCTTCTTCTTCTTTTCTTTCTTGATCTCGACATCCATCACTAAAAGCCTATGTTGAGTGGAAATATTTTCACTCGGAATAACCTTGCAATTCTTACATAAACTTATATATTTTATTCTTTAAATTAATTTGATTGACCCACATGGGTGACTCAAATTTAATATAATCCCTTCAAAGAGAAATATAGCAGGAAAAAATATAATCGACAAGCCTTCTGCTAGTCCTAGATTGTTAACTAATTAGATCAAAGGATTCAGCTAAAGATGTAACATTCGGCAAACAAAAAACTAAAATGCTCCTAAAAGAGAGATGTGCGCATAACGTGTCTTCCCATGCTCTGATGATAAATTCGAGACCAAGTATGCGATCAATATGAAAAATTGAGTAAAAAAGTGGTTTCAATTAATTTTTAGAGCAATCGGCTCAAAAGATAATTTTTTGATGCGAAAATAAATTCTAGTGGGGCTGCGCGACAGGTGTGTGATGCACACTTACCGCGGACCAACACTTAATTTTGTCCTAAAAATTTTCTACGAGATTAGAAACCTAATTCAGAGAATTTTCAACGAAAAAACACTAAATTTAACAATGGTCACGTCGCGAACCCCATGCCTCGAAAAGAATTTTTTATGATTTTTGTGAGGGCATCCAGACCTTTTCAAACCCCTTCTAGACTTAAACCATGATCAAGATGGGTCATTTTGAGCATAAAAAGGGTTTTAAACCACATTCTGAGTCCTTTGTAAGTTCCTGAAAAAGACTGAGGCTAAAGAACAAAGAAGAGGAGCGTGAAATTGAGGAACTCGAGCAAAGTCCTTGAGGATCGATTGCCTAAAAGCTTTACCCCAGGTATGTAAGGCTAAATTAAAGCATGAGATTGTTCTTCCATGTGTCTCATAGATGGTAATAGAGTAGTTGAGGGTTTGCGAGTCCCCATACATATTTTCTTGAAATACTTGCTTGATTTTTTTCTTGAAAATTTTATCTATTACATGTATTTTAATATGTTGATGATCCTCATAAACTTATTTCTTGAGTTGAATACTTTACATGAGATATTGTATAATACCTATATGTTAAATTGTGAAAGCATGCATAATAAACCTAGGGATGGAGTCTAGAGCCTTGGTTTGAGTATGTTGAGTAAAGTCTTGATGTGAGTACGAGGTTCAGTTAATTAAGCTTGATGATCCTATGAATCTTCATAATTGAGTTCTTCAGTTCTATTTATACGACTTCTTCTAAATAATTATCTGAGTCTTTGAGCTCTTAAATGAGAATTTAGTTAATTGAGATGGGTTAAAGTCCTTGAAAAATAATGGAGGACATAGAGTTTGAGTTAATGAGAGTCTCTACGAGGCTAATTTTAGATAATTGAGTTGAGATAAGGAGTCTGAGCATTGAGTCTTGGGAGGAGTATCGAGCACCAAAATGAGTAAGAGTAAGAGCAAGTCCAGCTAACACTCATTAACTATATTACCAAGCGTAGGAGTGGGCTAAGTTATGTTAGAGTCGGACAAGTTCCTATCTTGAGGGCTAAGTTCCATTAGAGTCAGAAACGTTCTCACCTTGAGGGCTAAGTTCTGTTAAAATCGGATAAGTTCTCATCCTATGGTTTAAGTTTCGTTACAGTCAGATAGGTCCTCACCATATTGTCCTACATCAATAGGACTTAATATGTTAATTGTCTGGATCCCTTGTGGATTCCAGGTGTTCCTTACCTGGCAAGTACGGTAGGGTTATAGCAATATTAGCGGGACTATTGTACAATCACTGGCTCATAAGTGATTATTGTTGGATAAGAGAAACTCCCAAAAGTTTCCACCTTGATTACTCTAAGTTTAGTTTAGTTGAATTCCATTGAATTGAGTTGAGTTGAGTTCTATTGATTTGAGTTGAGTTGATTGATGAGGTTTGATTGGTTGATGTGTTACTTGTCTACTCTTTATTCTTGCTTTAGATAGACATTTGACATTCTAATTGAGTATTATTTTGAGTTGATGTTGTTTCAATATTATTCCACCTATTTCTATTTCATTCAGCTATGTTACATACTAGTACATTTCACGTATTGATGTCCCCTTTTGGACTGCATCATTTTATGATGCAAAGGTAGGTACCAGAGATCATCAACAGGTGCATATTTGAGGATCTGAGCATTTTATCTGAGTTGGTGAGCATCCTTTACTTCAGAGGGTCATTGCATTTAATTTCATCTTGCTATTAGAGTTAGACTTTGAGTTAGTTTTATTTTATTTTGAGGTAGCAATGGGTTTGTCATTGGCACTATATGATAGTTATAAAGGATTCATAGACTGGAGTTGGAGAATTGATGTTGAGACTTAATGAGCTAGTTCCTTTCTACTAGCCCTTTCATTTAATTGATATATTTTTGAGATATTAGATGTGCCTATTTACCTTCTTCAGTCTTCCATTAATTTTTTGAGTTATATTGATCGAACGATGTGATAAGGCCAGGTGGTTTGTTTGGGGACTAGCAATAGTCTCTGAGTGCCGGACACATCTAGGGTAGCCTCCCAGGGCATGACAAACTTGATATCAGAGCACAGAATTTAAGTGTCCTAGGGAATCTATGAAGCCATATCTAGTAGAGTCTTGTTTATGGGTATGTTATCGACCATACTTTATAAGCAGAAGGCTATAAGACAATAGGAATTGTTACATTCTTTCTTATTCCAATTTGTGCAATAGAGTTAAACACTATGAAAACTCTCTTCTAATTCATACTCTACGCGTTGCAAAGTTGTGATCATGCCTCCAAGAAGAGTGTTTAGAGGAAGAGGGTGTCCTGCTAGACAGAATGCTAACCAACTTGAGCCACAGGATCATGATGAACCCAAAGGCCCAACTATCTCTGCTGAGCAACCCCCACAAGCTGTAGTCTAAAATGTTGAGCTTTGCCAGGCTATCCATACTTTAGCCCAGGCTATCATAGCACCTCCTAACTGACAAGAAATGGGTAGACAGGATGCTCCAACTGCGTCTAGGGTCCGTAAGTTCTTGAGGATGAATCCACTTGAATACACATGGTCTACTTCCAATTAGGACCTAAATAATTACATTGATGAGCTTCTGAAGATATTCCAGGTGGTGCATGTGGCTGATGTTGATAGAGTTGAACTAGCTGCTTACTAGCTCTAGAGCATGGCTAGATTATGGTTCGACCAATGGAAGAAGGATAGAGGAGAGAAAGCCTATTGCTAGCTTGGGCAATGTTTATCGAGCCTTTCTTGGGGCGTTTCTTTCCAAGAGAATGAAAGGAGTCTAAGGTAAGAGAATTCTTGAATCTACAGGGCTCCATGACTGCGCAAGAGAATGGACTTAAGTTCACCCAGCTATCTCACTATGCTCCGAATATGGTTGCTAACATGAGGGGGAGAATAGGGATGTATGTTGATGGGCATGAACAGAGGGCCAAGGAAAGATGGGAGAAGAGCTATATTGGTCTGTGACATGGACATCGAGAGGTTGATGCCTATGTGCAACAAGATGATGAGGAGAGGTAGCATGACAGAGAGGAGTTTAGAAGTAAGAAAACAAAGACATCTAGCCATGAGGTTGGTTAGAGAGTGAACGGGAATGGTAGCTGCCTTCAAACGAGGCCTTTATCTACTAGTGCGCCCGCACCTAGGAATGGATGTGGGTATTATAATTTTAGAGATTAGGGATCTCAGCCACAAGCAAGCGTGGCTCGACCTTCCCAAGGCAAGACATGTTGTGGCACGTGTGGCAAGTTTCACTTGGAAGAATATCGCGGGGGGAGTATAAGATATTACAAGTATGGCCAAATGGGTCACCTATAGAGGGAATGTCCAATATGGTCCTACAAAGCTCAATCATTTATGCCAACACCCCAGATGATGTCACTGGTATGTTTGAGTCCTTATTATAGTTATGATTTATTTGATTCAGGTGTAGTATCCTTTGTGACCCTTCCTTCATTAATGAGTTTATTCCTTATTAAGTGTGCCAATGGTGATTACACCCTTACCGTCCACCATAATGTACCATGGTTGATCTGTTTGAGTTGAATATGAATGATTTCAATGTCATCTTACGCACGAATTTACCTTAGGCTTGTTATGTCATTGTGGATAGTAAGAGTTAGAGTATCAAGTTTCATATGTATAATCATGCTTATTCTTGCATGAGGAGGTAATAAATGTAGGTTTCGCTAAAGGGGGAGATGCTATGTTCCTTCGGTTCCAGATAATGATGTTGATAGTAGTAGACTGAGAGTGAGGGTAAAGGAGGAGTTTATGTATCCTTATGGGAATAGTATTGTATTTGTGTCATATAGAGGTAGAGATAGGGAGGGGGGAGATGAGACTTTATTACGTGCAATAGATAGGTAAGAGTAAATTAGAGTGTCTCCAAAAAAGAATATGTTGGTGTGTATTTGAGTGAGAACTCATTTAATGGTAGAGGTAGAAGTAATAAGTAAGCTTGAAAACTCTTATATACAGTTAAAGTGGTTAGAGTGATAGGCTTGAATACGTGGTTGTTATTATGCGAGTAATGGTGATAGGCTATTAAAGATTTTGTAATAGGGGGTTCGAGTAAGAGTAGTGAAGTAGTGGAGAGGACTAGTGATCTTTTAATAAAAGCCCCTGTGGAAGTATAGAGCTGAGTATTGAAGATTTCCCATGTATGAATATGATCATCTTAGGAATAGCACCTTGAGGCTCAAGAGTAGGCTTGAATAGAATAAAAGGATATGGATAAGTGGGGAGTTGAATAGGAGCTAATTAAGATTGATGGAGTAGAGTACTACGAAAAGGAGCACAATCGAGGTGGTGAGTTGAGCTTGAAAGTGCCCCTAAAGTCTTGTATATCACGATGGTCCCATTCACGATTAGAGTTGATGGTTTCTATCCCAAATTTGAAAGACTGACTATTGAGGTGCTTAAATGATTTGAATTAATTGAATTTGATAATCTATTCGTGCCTAATAGTGGGATGTTGAATAAAATATTCTTAGCTTTGAATTATTTGATGTTTCTTTTCTTGAGTTGATGTGCCTATTCTGGAGTCTGAGTAGAGTTTGTTGAGCTTGATGAGGATTCAAGAGCTTAATTGATTGATTGAGTATTAGGAGGAGTATTGATTGTTATTCGTGCTTTGATATCCATCCTTAGTAATCATTCGAGGATGAATGATTCCAAAGGGAAGATAATGTAACACCCTACAAAAATAAATTTACCAAAACACCTCTAGAGAAAAGCTGTGCGCCTAAACCATTTTTCCGTGCTTCGATGGCAAATCTGAGGTCGAACATGCGATCAACATGAAAAATTGAGTGGAAAAATAGTCTCGATTGATTTTTAGAGTAACCAGATCAAAAGATAATCTTTTGATGCAAAAATGAACTCCAGTGGGGGGGCATCAGGGTGTACGATGCGCACCTACCACGAACCAACACTTAATTTTGTTCTAAAAGTTTTCTACAGGATTAGAAACCTCATTCAGAGAATATTTGACAAAAAACCTCAAAATTTGACACTATCAGCGTCGCGAACCCCATGCCTGAGATGGACTTTTTTTGAATTTCATGAGGGGCATTCCAAACATTTCTAAATCACTCCTAGACTTAAACTATGATCAAAATGGGCCATTTTAAGTGTCAAAAGAGTTGTAAACACCATTTTAAGTCCTTTTTAAGTCCTTGAAAAGGGCTAGAGCTAAAGAGGAGAGAAGACGAACATATAATTGAGGAGTTAGAGGAGAGTACTTAAGGATCAATTTCCCAAAAGCATCACCCTAGGTATGTATGGCTAAACTAAAGCATGAGATTGTTCTATCATATGCCATATAGATGGTAATAGAGGAGTTGAGGGTTCAGGAGTTCCCATACATGTTTTCTTAAAATACTTTCTTGAAAATTTTATCTATTACATGAATTTTCATATGTTGATGATCCTCATAAACTTGTTTCTTGAATTTAATACTTTTCATGAGATATTGTATAAACCTTATATTTTAAATTGTGAAAACATTCATAATGAACCGAGGGATGGAGTCTAGAGCCTTGGTTTGAGTATGTTGAGTGAAGTCTTGATGTGAGTACGAGGTTGAGGTAATTGAGCTTGATGATCCTATAAGTCTTCATAATTGAGTTCTTGAGTTCTATCTAAATGACTTCTTCTAAATGATGATCTAAACTTTGAGTTATTAAATAAGAATTGAGTTAACTAGGATGAGTTAAAGTCCCTAAAAACTAATAGAGGACATAGAGTTTGAGTTAATGAGATAATGAGAATCTCTACAAGGCTAATTTGAGATAATTGAGTTGAGATGAGGAGTCTTATGAGTATTAAGTCTTGAGAGGAGTATCGAGCATCGAAATGGATAAGAGTAAGAGCAAGTCCAACTCGCATTCATTAACTATGTCGCCAAGCATAGGAGCGGGCTAAGTTCTATTAGAGTCAGACAATTTCCTATCTTGAGGGCTAAGCTACATTAGAGTCGGAGAAGTTCTCATCCTATGGATTAAGTTTCATTAGAGTCGGACAGGTCTTCACCTTATTGTCCTGTAATAATAGGACTTTATATGTTAATTTTTTGGATCCCTTGTGGATTTTAAGCGTTCCTTACCTGGCAAGTACGGAACGACTGTGACAACATCAATGGGACTTGTATACAATCACTGCCTCATAAATGATTAATGTTGGATAAGAGAAACTCCCAAAAGTTCCCATCTTGAGAACTCTGTGTTGAGTTGAGTTAAATTGATTGATGAGGTTTGATTGGTTTGTGGGTCACTTGTTTACTCTTCATTCTTTCTTTAGATAGACATTTGAATTCTGATTGAATATTATTTTGAGTTGATATAGTTTCTATATTATTTTACTTGTTTATGTTTCATTTAGGTATTTTACATACCAATACATTCCACGAACTGATGCCCCCTTTTGGACTGCATCATTTTGTGATACAGAAGCAGGTACTCTAGATTGTCAACAGGCATACCATTAAGGATCTGAGCATTTTAGCTGAGATGGTGAGTCTCCTTTACTTCGAAGGGTCATTGCATTTTTTCATCTTGCTATTAGAGTTGGACTTTGAGTTAGCTTTATTTTATTTGAGGTAGCCATGGGTTTGTCATTGGGACCATATGATAATGATAGAGGCTTTATAAACGAGAGTTGACATATTGATGTTGAGACTTAATGAGCTAGTTCCTTCTACTAGATCTTTCTTTTAATTGATATACTTTTGAGACATTAGATGTGCCCATTTAGTTTCTTTAGTCTTCCGCTGAGTTTTCTGAGTTATATTGACTGAATGATGTGATGAGGCAAAGTGGTTCGTTTGGGTCTAGCAATAGTCTCTGACTATTGGCCACGTCTAGGATACCCCCCGGCGCATGACAAAAGAAGAAGAAGCTAGAAAAGAGAAGAAAATATTTTGGTAGAAAGAACTTGATTATGAAAGAATTACTCTTGAATTGCTGCAAACTTTGGGTTAAATACAAATGTCTAAACCCCCTCCCCCTGTCCCTCACCTCCAATTTATAATTGTGTAGGGATAGTTCTAGATACTAGAATCAAGACTGTTCAAATCTCCTTTATAAATGTCTTCTTCAAATACCTATACTCTGTATTATCTAGATTTTTTTATCTTCTAAGAATATCTAGTACTCTAGACAATCTAGATTTCTTCCAAGTACAAATATCAAAGATATTACCCTAAAAATTATAAAAAATTCTACTAAATAATCCACAAGAGCCCCTACCAGCACAGACCCAATGTATAATTTTTATCTAGATTTATGTGATATTGATAAAAAAAGTTTGATGTACTTTTTAAAATGTTACTTTGTTAATATTGTGTTTGTATTATTGTATTTGTGTTTGTTTTATCCTAATTCTAATATTTTCATGACTTCAAATAATTAATTAGGTTAATATAGTTGTAGATGATAAAATTCAGGTTGAGAAAATAATAATCAAGAATGCAAATATCACAATAATTTGTAGTATTTGATTTCAATATGTGAGTATTACAATCTCTGTGAATCCTCTGATTCGCCTTTTTAAGTGTAAATTCAAGGGCGCTTGAGCTTGATTTTGAATTTGAAGTTTGTAATTGAATCCGATCTTGAACCTTGAATTTGATCTTGTTCTCGAGCTTGTTCTCGAGTTCAAGAGCTTTTAAGCTTGTTGTTGAACTTGAATATTTGAAATTTTGAATTTGTATGAAAATTTATGGCGTTTGATCCACGAGCTTTCTCTAGCTTTTTGTTGGAGTTCTTGATGTCAAATTTGAATAATGAGGACCCCTGTATATAGTTGTAGAATAGGCTTTCTCCTGGCCAATCTGATTTAAGTGACATGACATATTAGGCTTTAATGAAATGAGTCTGTCATTTTGACACATGACATGATCCTATTGGCTTCTTTGTTTGACTTGACGTACCACGACATTTGACAGGTGGCACCAAGATGGGCCTCTTGGATTAGAGAATATTAGCCTAATAAAGTGGGTCATCTTTTGTAGCCCAAATAATTGAATTTGAGCTTTTAGTTAAATTCGTATCTTATTGGACTTAATTAACCCAATTATATTAATCTATAATATTCACTTGGACTAATATATTTTTGAGTTTAATACTATTTGAAACATATTATAAATTTTATTAAATTTATATGATTACAAATGCCTCCTATTTCAAATCTTGTCAAGATACTTATCTTTTAAAGACTAGACTTGAAGTATTAAATTAATATTATAATAATATAACTATTATTTTAATAATATTATTAGAGAGCCACTGATTTATCGTATTCCCACCTTAATGATCGTGGTGGAGGTAAAAACATTAAGGTCCAAGTTAACTAATAAGAATTGTTTCACCAAGCAACTTTGTGGGCCCTTGTAATTTCCAAATGTCACTTAGATTCCTACCACCTGATGCTTTAGCTCTATCCTAATTAAAAGAGGATTTGCAAGTTGTTCAACACAACCACGTAACGAATACTACTCTTCTAATTCTAGTAGAAGTCAAAAGTGGAATTTCAATTCACTTGGGTTACTAATTTAGTTATCCCTTTTCAAATAGACGTCATCCTCGTTTTTTTAAAACATAAATTAATTTTGTCTTGACAACCAGAAAGTATTCATGCTCAGGTAATCTCTTCTTCTTTATATTTTTTTATTTGTGTATTCTTTTGTTGTCCCTCTTTATTTTAGAGGGTTGTGAATTTAAGCTTCAATGGGTCTTGAGGTGCGGAGGGATAAATCCACTCCCACGCCTTAAGACCACCAATTCGAGGCTTTACATTATTTCCAATGTTTAAACATAGGAGACTACTAGCACGAGGCTTTACGCTGTTCTAAATGTTTACACATAGGGGACCACCATCACGAGACTTTATATTGTTCTAAATGTTTAAACATAGGGGACCAACATGAGGCTTTACGCTGTTCTAAATATTTAAACATAGTGGACCACCAACACGAGGCTTTACGTTGTTCTAAATATTTAAACATAGGGAACCACCAACATGAGGCTTTATAATGTTCTAAATGTTTAAATATAAGGGACCCCCAATGCGAGGCTTTACAATGTTCCTAACGTTTAAACATAAAGAACCCCCAATACGAGGCTTTACTATGTTCCAATTGTTTAAACATAAGAGATCTCCACCTCAAGGCTTTATAATATTCCGACTGCTTGTGAAGAGGCCATCTTAAGGTGCAAAGGGACAATTTTTGTCCACCTTAAGTCATGGAAATTTGAAGATCCTTTTAAGGATAAGCCTACCAAAAGGTCATCTTAAGATGCAAAGGACAAATTTTGTCTACCTTAAGACATGAAAATTTAGAAATTCTTTTAAGGATAAGCCCGCAAAAAGGCCAACTTAAGGTGCAAAGGGACAAATTTTGTCCACCTTAAGGCATGGAGATTTAGGGATATTCTTGTGGCATAAAGGGATGAAAATTTGTCTTTGCCCCAAGAAAGGCCATTTGAGGGAATCCTTATGATGCAAAGAGATAGTTACTCATTTTCGCCTTACAAGCGACAAATTTAAATGTGAAGGCTTGACGGCTTTAACTTTTAGGCTCAACAACTTTAAAGAATTTCACTTATGAACACGGTGGATTTGAAAGTTCAACTTTAAGAAGGAGAAAAATTTGAGACTTCGAATTGCAAATTTCGAGAACTTAAAGTCTTTAATATGCATACTTGATTGATTTGAAACCCCAAATTGCGCACTTGAAGAATTTGCTGACTTTAACTTACATACTTGAAAACTATAAATGCTTCAACAGACATGTTTGGAGGATTTGAACATTTCAACTTGGAAACTCAAAGAATTCGAAGACTTTATTTTTTACACTTAAAGAATTTAGAGACTTTGATTTGCATACTTGGAGAATCAAAGGCTTCAACTTGTAAACTCGAAGAATTTGAAGACTCTACCTTGCATACTTGATGAAATTGAAGACTTTGATTTGTATACTTGGAGAATCAAAGACTTCAACTTGCAAACCTGAAGAATTCAAAGACTTTAACTTTTATACTAGAAGAATTTGAAGACTTTGATTTGCATACTTGGAGAATCAAAGACTTCAACTTGTGAACTTAAAGAATTTGAATACTCTACCTTACATACTTGAAAAAACTGAAGACTTTGATTTGTATACTTGGAGAATCAAAGACTTCAACTTGCAAACTTGAAGAATTTAAGGACTTCAACTTGCAAACTTGAAGCATTTGAAGACTTCAACTTGCATACTTGAAGAATCTGAATACCCTGATTGATATATTTTGATAATTAAAGACTTCAACTTGTATACTTGGTTAATTTGATAACCAACTTGTAGACTTGGGGACTTTAGTTTGGAGACTTAGTGAACATGAGAACTTCAAACTGCAAACTTGATTAAATTCAAATACTTCAAGCATGCCATCGAAAAAACTCACATTCCATACGACTTTTCCCCCATAAGTAATCAAATAGGGATATACAGTTTTTTAACACTCATATAACTACATTTATAATATAATTCCAAGCACCTACCTATCTCAATAAAGAGGATCAAGTTATAATGTAGTTTGGGGCGGGAGAGTTTTTTTTAGGGTGCCATACATAGTTCATAATCTTGCGGGCCAAGAGTATCATGCATTTTTATACTCAAACTTCAAGTAGCATAATTTTTCTCAAAGGATAGTACCTCTTAAAGAATTTTGCAATTATAGGACCGATCCTTATGCCATCTGTATCGATAAGCTTGTAAATACCATTTGAGTATACTTCTTGTACTACATATGGTCCATCCCACATTGAGGTGAATTTGCCCCTAGACTTATGTGAAGTGATAATGAGCCTTCTCACTGTGAGAACTTGGCCTCTAAGTTGAAAACACCTCGAGCGAAACTTTTTATTGAAAGTACGAGACAAACGAGCTTGATAATATTCAAAGATTTTGTTGGGCTTCTAACCTCTTTTCATCAAGTGCTTCTAACTTGACAAGATGTAGTCGAGCATTTTCTTTCTCAGTGAGCCCTTTTTGGATAGCCAGTCTCAATAATGATATTTGATGCTAAAGTGGCATGACCGCTTAAACTCCCAAAGCAATCGAATATGGAGTTGCTTGAGTCGGTATGCGATATGTCATCCTATACGCCCACAAAGCTTCTTCAATTTTTTCATGTCAGTCTCGTTTAGACTTAGAGACCACTTTCTTCGAAAGATTTCATAGAGTCTTATTGAATGCTTTGACCAGACCATTGGTGGCAACATCGTACATAGAAGATTTTCGGTGCTTGAAGCCAAAAAGATCGCATATCTTATTCATCAACTTGTTATCAAATATGTTGCCACTATCTGTTATTATGTATTGCGGTATGCCAAATCGATAATACTATTTACTTGAATAAAGTTTGCAACATTCTTCTTCTTGACTTCTTTATGAGCTACAAATTTGGCCCATTTTGAGAAGTAATATATCGCAGCCAAAATGTACAAGTGTCTACTAGAAGATTTTGGCAGTGGTCCAACAACATCCAATCCCTAAGTATCGAATGACCAAGACACAATAGTTGGGTGTAAAACTTCAGGTGGTTGATGTAAGAAGTTTGCATGTAATTGACAAGTTTTGCATCTTTGAGCATAATCTAAGCAATCTTTTACCATGGTTTAACAATAATAACCCATTCTTTTTATATGAAAGTGGAGCTTTGCTCCAGACTAATGTGATCCACATACTTCTGAATGCGCCTCTTGCAAAGATGGAGTCACTTTTTTCTCCCCAAAACACCACAAGAGCATTCCCTTAAATGATCTCCTACACAGTGTGTCATTGTAGTAGAGAAAACGAGGTGCCCATCGATGAATGTTAGTCGTTCTTTTAGTATCTTCTGGAAGTATCCCACAACTTAAGTAGTCGATGATAGCTTGTCACTAGTCCTCTTTATTGGCTTCTAAAACTACGACAACATATTCAAGCTCAGTCTCCATATGTTTGTCTTCATCCAACAGTGTGACTACCCATTTTTGGTAGATAGTAACTTGCGTTTGATCCGGAAAAATCAGAGTTGAGGCAAGAGCAGCTAAGGTATCAAATGTTTTATTTTATTTTCTTGGCATATATTGGAGAGTCACATCTCCAAGCCATCCTATCAACTTTTGAGCATAATAGTGATTGGTCCTAGTTTGGGCTTCCTGACCTCATAGGTTCCTAAGAGTTGTTTGATCACCAATTGGGAATCACTAAAAACTTGCAACTGCAATTGTTTCATGTCAACAACCATTTTGTGTCCAAGTATTAATGCTTGATATCTACAACATTATTGGAATAAAGTTGTTTCAATGTGAAGGAGAGTGGTAAGACTTCTCCATGTGAAGTGACAAACACTATGCCCACACCAGCTCCAGCACGATGCATAGCCTCATCAAAGTACATTTTCTAAGAAAGTTAGATTTCGATGGCCATTGTATCTTTATCAGGAAGCTCATCAGTTAATTCCCAATCATCTGGTATAGGATGGTCTCTAACAAGTCAATTAATACTTGTCCCTTCATAATTTTTTGGGGGATGTACACAATCTCAAATTGGTTGAACTGAAGGTTCCATCTTGCTAGTTAATCACTAAGTACTAGTTTTGACATAACAAATTTGATGGGATTTTCTCTAGAAACAGATGGACAATATGAGCTTGAAAATAGTGCTTCATCTTTTGAATCGAAAAGACCAGCGCCAAACCCAACTTCTTGATTAGTGAGTAATTTAGCTCATTTGTTGTCATCATTCTGCTCAAGTAATAAAATACATTTTCTTTTCTTTCATTATTTTTTTGAGCAAGTAAGGCTCCCAAAGACCTTTCTTGTGTCGCAATATAAAGTATCAGTGACTTTCCAGGTATAGGAGTTTCTAAGAACGAAGGTTTTGCCAAATTTACTTTGATACTTTCAAAGGCTTCGCTATATGTTTGGTCTCATTTGAAAGGGACACCTTTCTTCATGGTATAACCGAATGATTGACATCTTTCAGGTAGACTCGAGATAAACCTCCTTCGTGTGCTTGCCTAGTTGTACCTTCTAATGGGAGTTTCCCTAGACTAGATGGATCATCAGGGTAGTACCCAACCTTTGCAAGTAACTTGTAAGTATTTAGATCAAAGCATTTTGTAAGTTTTATAGGGAAGTGATGTATATTATGGTAAATTTTTAGCGCAAAATTTCCCAACATCTTTGAAGATAAGTTTATTGCATGGATCTATTTAATAGGAAGAGTCAACCCTTCTAGTACATTCCCTTGTATATCAGATGACTAACCCTCCTCTGTCTTCCCTTTTGGGACATAACATAGTGCAGAGGTTGGATTTCTTTTCGAGGGAATGGTTTTCCCCTTATTTGGACACATGCTAGGTTCCCCGTATCAACTTTGGCTCTTTTAATGGCCGCATTGGTTGTTTCGCCTTTAAGCTTATCATATTTGGTCGATTTGACACCCTCAAGCTTTACCCCTTTCATAACATAACTCTTCAAATAGAACTTTGCATCGGCAAAATGTGACTCAACTTTAGTGAAAGGTTTATTATCAGCAACTATTTTCCTTTCAATTCTATCTTTGAGGTACTTCAAACATTAATAGTAAGAAGATGAGACAATTTTGTTCTCGTGGACCCAAGGCCTTCCTAGAAGTACATTATATGAAGTCTTTGCATCAATCACATGCATCCATGCACTTGACTGCAATTCGTCCATAGAAATTCCTAGCTTAATCGAGCCTATAGACCTCTTCCCCCTTGATTGAACCCTTGTATCAACAGAAGACATTCACTAAGTTCTTTAGTTGTGATGCCAAGCTCTTTCAATGTGTGGATGGGTAGAATGTTGACCCCCAACCCTTTGTCTATCAAAATTCTATTTATCTTCTTCTTTAGCACATAACCCGCCGTATACAAAGAATGATTGTGTAGAGTATCGCCGAATAGAAGATCATCATCTGTAAATGTGGTCTTTGTGTCACATGCATGTATTTCTTAAAAAGGAGGTTCCACAGACTCTTCAGAGGATGGCGGAGATGCTTTCAATGAAATTTCACCCACTATTTCATCTTTGTTAACAGGAGATACCTTCGATGAATCTTCATTTGTTGTTTCTCCCTTATAAGCACTAAAACATGATGTCTCAGCATTGTATTGAGTGGCCTCTATGTAGAACCAACTTGGCAAGACTTACCCAAAAGTCATAGGATATCGCAATTTCTGATGGTAATGCATTTCCACTTTTGGCCCCTTTGGATGCCTAATCGATTTCTACTTCTTTATTCTCTTCACTATCCTTTGTCTGATTGGTTGTTCAAGGGATTCTTTTTATGGACTTGTCTTGTTGTGTCTTCACCTAGTCACAAAAATCTAACCTTCATCATCATCTGCATCGATTCGAGATTCTTCTTGCTCTAATGGCCCTTCTTTTTCAGGTGTACATATTTGGACTGGGTCAAGCAATTCGAACATGGTAGAGATCTGATTAAAGCTTGCCTTTCCATGATCAAGGACAATCTCCTTTTCATTGGCCAATTACATAGCCTTGTCCTTTAAGACAAAATATTTCTCAAGAGGGTGACTTACAAGTCTAATATACTTTCAATAATTTGGTTCGCCAGTCTTCCCAGCTTCATTGGGTTATTTTATCTCTGGCAACTCAATAAGCTTTAGCTCTACTAATTCCTCAAAAATTTCAAGAATGTTAGAATCCAGAAAAGGGTATTCCTTTTCTTGCATCTCTCTGAAGGTTAGCTTTCGGTTTGGATGCTCTTGAAAAGTCATCTTTACACTTGTTTCCTACTCTCTTTCGTAATAAACTTCACAAGCGACATATTGACATTCATGGATTCTTTGTTGTCATTACTTGGCACAAATTTTCCCTATTTTTTGGATCCCTATTTGTCCTTTCCTTTGTGAGGATCACGAACAAACATCCCATCTTTTCTGGCAAAAGACATGCTCAATTGCATATCGTGAGCACAAGTTGCTAGATCTTCAAAAGACTTAGGTTTGATCCCTTGTAGGATGTACAGAAGCACCCAAGTGCATTCCTTGGATAAATATTTCTATAAAAGAGGCTTCACTAAGTCTGTCATTTGTAATTAAGGCTCGCATTTCTCCATCGATTTATGAAGTCAATGATAGGCTTATCCTTTCTTTAGTGAGTATTTGTGAGTTCTACCATGCTCATTGTGCACCTTGTGCTATAGAAATGATTAAGAAACTCATGTTCCAGTTGCTCCCAACTGTCAATGCAATGCGACTCAAGATTTGTATACCAGTCAAAGGCATTTCCTTTCAAGGAGTGGATGAATTGTTTGACGAGATAGTCTTCATAGGTCCCAACATTATTATATGTCTCCACAAAGTGTACAACATATTGCTTTGGATTTCCTTTGCCTTCGAACTGCTAAAATTTAGAGTGTTGATAACTAGCAGGCATTTTGAAGCTATTAATCCTTATAGCGTAAGGCTTTGCATACATATAGAAAGGCCTTGTGGAGACCTCATACATGTTTTTAGTGGTCCCTTCAATGAACTCCTTTAATGGATCAAGGGGGATCATTCCTTCGGCAAAAACTGGAAGCTCCTTGATGGTCGGTGCTTGCTTCACATTGGCTTCTTTGTTTGACATGACGTGCCATATCATTTGACAAGTGGCGCAAAGATGGACCTCTTAGATGAGAGAATATTGGGCCTAGTAAAGCAGGTCATCTTTTGTTGCCCAAATACTTGAATTTGGGCTTTTAGTTATATCCATATCTTATTGGACTTAATTAAACCAATTATATTAATTCATAATATTCACTTGGACTAATATATTTTTTTAAATTGAATATAATTTGAATCATATTATAAAATTTATATTTTAATAAATTTTATATGATCACAATAGTAAAATTATAATTGAAGCAGATGAAAAAATAATTTATTAGGTGTTATATTGTAAAATCACAATTGAAGTAGTCGAATAAATAACTAATAGAAATAATACAGTGAAATCCACCATTTGAAGTAAGCACGTCAATCAGCAACTGCTTTAAAAAGATAAAATCGAAAAACCTACTAAATACTTTTATAGGCCCTATATAATAAAGGAGAAGAAGCAGACGACTCATGCACACATTTCATGCCTGCATGGGGCCAACATATGTTTTTTTTTTCTTGATTTATGAGATATCGATAAATTTTTTTAATATATTTTAAAAAAAAATTTAAATTATTAATTATTGTATTTGTGTTTGTTTTACAGTTCTAATATTTTCATGACTTAAAATAATTGATTAGTTTGATACAGTAAAATCAAAGTTGAAGTAGCTGGAAAAATAATTTATTAGGGGTAATTTTGTAAAATTACAGGTGAAGCAGCTGAAGAAATAATTAGTAGAAACGATATAGTAAAATCTACCAGTTGAAGCAGGCGCATCAATCAACAACTACTTTAAAAAGATTAAATTAAAAAAATTTATTTTTTTTATGGATTCCATATAATAAAGGAGAAGATGAGATAACTTAAGCAAATATGTCGTCCAATAGCTACCTGTTTCTTCACATTTATTAGATAGTAATATTTAGATTTTTATACTTTCAAAAAATCATCTTTAATTTTCACAGTCCATGTATATTTAATCTTTCGATGTTAATGATCACCATAATGGGCTTATTGTATGCATTGTTGTAACCCTCTAGGTCATTTCTGTGATTCTGCATGTATCTCGTCAATTGGAGCATTCTATAGCCACCCCAGGACCATTGGGACTTGTTGGCACTGATGGTGCGGTTGTCGGGTCATTCGTTTGAAAAATATAGTTTTTCATGTTAGAAGGTCCATTATAACTGGGAAATGAACTTTTAAGTAAAGTCCTAGTAAACAACCTCGAAATAAAACTTTGATAGTTCCATCAACTCTGGAATGACCAAATTAGACGAGAAACGTGGCTGACTCAAGGCCCGAGGCTTTCTGTGCAAGTTTAAAACACTTTTGGCAAATTTAGTTAAAAAATGAGCTAAAAGTTGACTTTAGTCAATAACCTTCGAAAACATATTTGGACGAGAATTCTGATAGTGTGATCAGCTCCAGAACATTGAGTTTGGTCTGGAATGACCCTTCGTTTGATAACAGAAACTTTTGAATGTGATTTGACCCCTTCGATTCCTTTCATTAAAGTTGGATATAAGAAAGTAGGATCTATATCGAATCCTAATTCGAAGGAAATGTCATCTGCATCACTAGATTCAAACATCGAAATTAGTGGGGTTACATAGTTCATTTGCAAAAATTAGATTCAAACAAGCTTGAAAAATTAAAAAAAGGGTTGGATGGTTGCTAAAATGAGGGGGGACGTGGCTAAACCACATCATGCCATGTTATTTTTCATTAAATTTTAGTGATTCAAAAGATTAACTTGTATATCTTTTTGAGAGAAACATCGTGAAAGTGTCAAAAATTGCTTTTGGCATGTCATTCGAGGTAATTTTCATAATTTTCTATTGTATATTGTTGTTGATTATCGAAATGTTTGAATATTAATATCTTTCTCATTCGAGATTATGCTTTAGTGAAATTTTAGTCTAAATTGAAGATCTTTCTGAGGCGAACGTTATGGTATTATCAAATTCTCTGTATCTTGCTGCATTTTAAGGTAAATTGATGAATAGCTACTTAGCTTCCATATTGACATTGTTTATTAAAAATTTCAAAATGCGATATCTTCATCATTTTGAGTTGGATTTTAGCGGAATTTTGGTCTATATTAAAGGTTTTTTCAAGTTTAACATCATAGTATAGTTGAATTTTGCTGATTTTACTGTATTTTGAACAAATTTCATAAAGAAATTATTTTCAACATAAAATTTTCGATAAGAAATGTTCTTCATCTTGCATGATTAAGAATTGTTTTTTTAAAAAATGAGTGTGATAACTGCTTATATCATAAATCTTTGAATAATACACATGTTATTATTTGTCTATATGTTGATAACTTATTGATTTTTGGCTCTAATATGATTGTTATTGATGAAGCAAAACATATTCTTATAAGCAATTTTGATATGACAGATCTTGGCAAGGCAAATTTTATTCTTGAAATAAAAATCATTAGAACATGTGATGGAATTTTCCTTGACCAGTCACATTATGTTGAGAAAATTTTGAAAAAATATAACGTTCTTGATTGCAAGCATGTTTTAACTTCTTTTGATTCAAGTGTTCACTTATTTCTTAAATAAAGTGAAAATGATGTTATAAATCAAAAGGAATATGCTAGCTCAATTGGAAGTTTAAGATATGTAACTGATTACATTGACATGCTATAATGAGAGTTATGAGATTTATAATTAGGACAAAAACTTGTGGTTTATTTTATAAAATATCTTGTTGTACTTGAAGGCTTTTCTGATGCAGATTGGAACACTTTATCAGGTGATTCCTGTTCCACCAGTAGTTATATTTTTACTTTGGATGGTGGTGCAATTTGTTGGAAATCTAAAAAGCAAACTATTATTGCTAACTCTACTATGGAGGCTAAACTAATTGCTTTAGCTTCAACTAGTGAGGATGCGAATTGGTTGAGAGATTTATTGTTTCAAAATCCTTATTTTGAAAAATCAACTCCTCCTATTTTAATTCATTGTGATAGCACTGCTGCGATTTGTAGAGTTCAAAACTATTATTACAACGATAAATCCAGACCTATAAGGAGGAAACACAGTTATGTAAGATCATATTTGACAAGTGGTACCATCAATGTTGATTATAGCAAATCTTGTGATAATCTTCTAGATCCTCTTACTAAGGCTTTAACAAAAGAAAAAGTCTGAAGCACATCGAGGGGATGAGATCGAAGCCTATATATTTTTGATTCATATATGAGGAAACCCAACTCGAGGACTAGAGATTCTATAACCAGGTTCAATGGGAAAAATGAATCATATGATTACTTGTTGTGAAAAATGCACTAATTTTATTCTCTTCCTATGATGTGAGTGCATTATGTTCTGTACTGAATTGTGGAGGTTGAGTTCAAAAACTCTTAGTGAAAATTTGTAGCCTGTATGGTGGAGTGTTAAGCTTACAGGAATACTCTTGACAGATTTTACCTATGCGAGTGTGGACGTAGGTCGCTTCCTATGATAATTGGGCTCACTCTCAAAGACACTCATGAAACTGGGATAGTATAAGGCTATAATGTGCTGGTTAGTAAAGCTCAACACCTTGATTATTATATGTGAGTAGTAATATTTTATTTCCCTTAAACAGTCATTGTTCAAATCTGAAACCACTGTGACTCTGGAGTAAAAGTTACTGCTCTACTAAATGGAGGTTTAATGCAGATCACACTTTCATTATGCATAGTAATCTTCCTTCAGCAGATATACACTCTATAATATTAAAATAAGTTAGGGATTATTGGTTACTTTTTAATATTGTTTTAATATTATAAAATGTATCATTCATTTTGTTTGCTAATCTTTAGTGGACATTATTATATAGCCATTACTTTGTGGTCGTTTGGAGCATTACTTCAATTTTGGAGTTGCTGCTCATGTTGAGCAGTTAAGCAGCCGTTTGGAGCATTACTCCAATTTGGAGTTACTATTCATGTTGAGCAGTTATGCATGGTAAGGTTTTCAATATTTGCTCTGCACGTTGGGGGCATTAGTTGTTCTCACTATTATTTTTTGTATTACTCTATCATTACATCTTGTAATTAGGTGTGACACTTAGGTGGGTTGGATCAAGTTTGAATGGATTATAATAAGTAAAGACACCAAATGGATCAAGACTCAATCTGGTTTAATTTTTATTAAGTTTTACATATTTTATCTGTTCTTTTTTAGTATTTTAATACTTAATTAAATTATATTTTTCTTTTTATGGCTATATAAAACATATCAAATTAAAAAAGACAACTATTTTGAAAATATTTAAACAAGATCTCTCTCAAATTAATTCAGGTTGCATATCTACACAATTTTAAATGGGCTGAAATGGGTTCACTTGAGCTAATATTTGGGCGGGTTATTAACCCGTCCAAACTTCAATGAGTTGGGTCGAGTTGGGCTTAATTTTGTCACCCTTACTCGGAACATATATAACCTCTAGGCCATTTATCTTCTCTATTAACTACCTCATTATCTTTTTATTCATTGCACGGAAGACTTCCACAATTATAAATAGTGGTGGTCTTCTTCATTTGTTTTGGGTACTCAATATAAGAGAAAAATATAGAGTGCATAAAGTTTGTCAAAAAGAGAGTTCTTATTAGTTGAAGGGAGGTGTTCTTTTTATGGAACTTGGGACTCAACTCTTATTCAAAATTTATTGAGTTACACGTTTGTGTTTAGGCTATTGTATCCTAAAGGGAACAAGCCTAGAAGAATAATGTTTCGAACCGGTGAAAACGTTTGCTGCAGCGTGCTTGAATCTCCTTAAAGAGAGAGCGCGAGATATCTGTGCCTCAGCCAGAAGAACTTTCTTTTCTCTATTTTACTATTCAATTGTTATTTGTAATTTTTGTAATTTCACCAACATGTCCGATTTAATCAAAATTTTAATTTGGATATTTATTTGTACTAAGTATAAGATAATATTTCAAATACGTTTTTGTCAAAATAATTAGAAGGAAATGTAATATGCAATTATATATGTACCATTATATTTTCCATTCTTCTGTGAGTAGATTAGGACTTCTTTTTATTAATTAAAAAAAAAAAAGCAAACAAGGGGTTAATTTCTACCCTAATTTCATATAGGTAAATCGAGAAAACTAACTAAAATCTTAATTTTTTAAAAAATAAATTCACCTTTTTTCTATCAAAACACAAAAAAATTGCCATACATCTGTAAAAATTCATAATTAGCAAAATCAATAGATTGAAAACAATGGTAAATTTATATAAAATCAGTAAATTTGTATTAATTTTCTCGAATGTGTGGATGTATTAAAAATCTCGATCCAACCATTAGAAAATTATCATTTTAATTTATATAGTTCACTGTATATCTCATATAACTAAATGCATGTGTTTCATGCTGAATTTTAGATAAACTGTATCTGTTGAAAATAGTTAAAAAAAATTTTTAGTCGCTTCTTTAAATTTTCCACACCTTTCTTAAAATTTCTAGCTTTGCCACTGCAATGCATACTATTTTTAATGCATCAAATCAAACAATATAGAAAAATATTTTATGTATAATTAATGCAAGCATAACTAATACATGCATGACTAATCGAAGCATTATTAATACACTTTATTTAGCATTATGCTCATATACCTTACCAAACGGCCCCTAAGTATATATCTCCATAAAACCTTCCTATTAATTTTTTTGTATACTCCCTCTGTCTCATTTTACATGACACCCTTTTTTTTTGTCCATCTCAAAAAGAATATCACCTTACTTTAATTGAAAATAATTTAACTTTAAAATTTTCCTTTTTACCCTTAATGAAATGATTCTCAATCACATAAATATCTCAAAATGATGTTAGACCACAAATTTTAAAAGGTCTTACTTGTTTTCTAAAATACCCTGCCAAATTAAAGGACGTCATGTAAAATGGGGTAAAAGAAGTACCATTTTTAAATCAATGAATATCACATGGAAGTCTTCTTTTCATCTCTATGCTTCTCCAATAATCTTCATAGACGAAAAATGACTTTTGTAGTTGATATCAAATATGTAAAAGTGAGGGTAGCTAAGTGTTAATTTACTTACCACATATTGTGTTGAAGAATTGAATTTTACAAACATCAAAATAAGAAGTAATTGTAGAATGTTAAACTACAACAAATTTTTTCATGAAAAAAATTTTTTGGTCGAGAGAATGAAAATCACATCGTATTTTAGTATGGTTGGACTCATAAAACTTAATCAACTCAATCAATTTTAAGGCATATTATATAAACAATCACAAAATACAGCTAAAACAAGTAATTCACAAACTAATATACGTGCGTTGAATGTACTTGCTAAGTTCAAAAGATTGAAACAAGAGATCAGTCATGGGATTTGGGAGATTTTTGGAGGGAAAATGTCTTTATGTTTTATTTTGATTCATTTTATTATTTGAGTACTATTTTGCTTAAATTCATAACTCTAAAATCTTTGGTGCTAATTAGCGGTGGCAATTGAGTGGATTTGATAAAATTTAAATGGGTTATAATGGGTCGAGATTCAACCCAACCTAAATTTGCTTGGGTCAAAATAAATTGGGTCAAAACGGATTGAGTAACTGGTTAAAGAGCGGATCAAGATCCAACCTGATCCAATTTTTACTAAATTTTATTTATTCTTTTTTAATATTTTAATACTTAATTAAATTATATTTTTCTTTATTATGACTATATATAACATATCAAATTGAAAAAAAATATTTTGAAAATATTTAAACAAGATTTCTCTCGAATTAATTCGGGTTGTATATTGACCCAATTTTAAATTGGTTGAAATAGGTTGAGCTAATAATTGGGCGGGTTATTAACCCGTCCAAACTTTAACGGATTGGATCGAGTTGGACGGATTGTACTTAATTTTGCCACCCCATTTTGTTTTTTTTTTAAAGGAAAAACTTTTGTTAATTGTCACTAATTCTAAAGAGGAATCTATATATCCAAGAATTAAACTTTGAAGTCTATTCCTAAATTGAGTCTTAAGGGTGTGTTTGGTACAAAAGAAAATGATTTTCAAAAAATATTTTTTTTAATAATAAATATATTTTTTATGTATTTTTTAATATTTGATGAATAAATAAAAAAATATCATTCTAAAAATATTTATATGTTATCTAGTATAATATAACGAAGGTGAGTAAGGATGGAAAGTGGTGGTTCAAGGGTAGTGGGGTTGGGATGTACAAAGGGTAAGTGTTGAGTGGATTGAAAAAGTAGATAATATGCTTGAAATGTCACTTATAGAATTTATTTTTTATATTCTATTAGAAAAGTTATTATTTTTTAAAAAGTTTATTTATCTAGAAAAAATTATGAATCAAACATAAAAAAATTTTAAAAATATTTTCTTCCCTAAAAAGCACATCTAGTCAAAAAAAAAAAAAAAATTAACTAGAAGTCTCAAAAGCATTTATTCTAGCTGTGAAAAAATCTTTAAACCGGAGTCATATGCACCACATGTACGATATAATCATTTATTAGACCCACAAAATAGATTCACTTTCATGGACTAAGCAAATTGGTAACGAAATGTATATTTGTGAACAAGTGTATAGATACTTATTTTTGAGATTGTCATTTAATTTTTGTTTCTTTTTTTCATTTTATAAATTTGTATATTTCGAAAATTATTTCAAACATATTGAAATGAAAATTTTGCATATGACTTCAAACATTTTTATTTGAAGTATGTATTTAGATTTAGCCTTGATTTTCTACCATGTTTGAGTTTTACCCTTTTTTAAAAAAAAAAAGTTTCTCGTGAAGGAAAGTCAAAATATTATCGTAATTGTTTTATTTTTTTTTGAAAGAAAATTATAAATCTCTTTCTATAATTAAAGATCTTTCTTATATTAAAACACAATAATATACACAATATAGTCGTTAGAGAGTTTCGTTTAAGGAGAGATTTATTCTCTCAATAGATTTAATATCTTATTTCATATGAATTTGTATTGATAGATGACCAAATTCATATCAAGTCATATCATAAAAAGAATTTTTCTTATAATTTTTCCTTGTTATCCAATTTATCAGTATCATAATTAACAATTATTAATTTTCACATAAAGTTCTAATATTTCTACCCGATAGTATGATCTGTGAAGGTCAAACACTAATTATTTTTACCTGAAGATTGCTTAGCTAACAAGGACAACTTCAAATATCTTTTACAAAATTATAAAATTGACAAAGTCAAACTTGAAAAAAAAAAGTATTGAAATTTTGTCTAACATGCCGAGGCTAAATTTAGACATTTGACTAAAGTGTATACAAAAATTATTTAAATTCAGTTATTTATGCATGAATATTTTCCTGTATGCTTGCACAACTAAAGAGCATGTCAAAATTGTTGAATTTCAGTTATGTATAAAAAAATGTTCTTCAATTTCTATAATTCAACAAACGGTTCAATATTTACTCCAAACAAGCTCAAATTGAAGACATAATTTCATATATCCTAAAGAATAAACCTTAATAGTTAATTTGTCAAAATAAAAATAAAATTTTAAATCATTTAACATATTTTAAAACACTTCACTATTAAAAAAACTATTAAAAGAGACCTTAAAAAAGAGACCTCAAAATAGGTCATTAAAAGGAGACCTCATCAAATCTCTGTTCTATTGGATATTATTATTTTAACTTTTTTTTTGGGGAAAAAGAGACCTCATGAGGTTGGTTAAATAAAAAAATTCACAAATAATAATATCAATTTTACGAAACTGATATTGAATTTTCAAAAAAACATTAGCGACCTCATGAGGTCTCTAGAGATTTAAAAAAATAATTATATTAAAAATTAATTTAAAGACCCCAAAATGTCTCATTAAAAGAAAAAAAAAAGACTTTCTCTAAAAGTCCTAAGTGGAAAAAAATGATTTTTCATTAAAAAAGAATCCTGCAAATCATTCTCTTATTTTCTCTAAAATGTCCTAAGTCACCTTCGATGGTAACGAACTCCACAGCTGCGTTGAGGAAGTTCGCAGCTCCTCCACTGGCGGTGATAAGTTCGCAGCAGCAAGAGTTCCACTAACAGAGTCCGCAAGAGGTGTTCGAAACTCCTTCCTCTGTAAGTTAATTTCTATTCGTCTTATTATACGTTTTGCACCAGAACGCTGGACTAAAAAAATTTAATTTTATAGCAGCCCGTTGATAAAGAAGAATTGGTGATGCTTGATTTCTATTGTGTAGTTTCTCTTGGCTAGACATGTTGTAACTATAAGCTGCATTGTTTATTAAGATCATGAGACAAATGTTCATTTTGACAATGCTCGTTATGAAATTTTGTCATCTCCTTCTTCTGCGTTTATTTTCTTTTCTTGTATTAACTTACAAGTAGCAGTTTGTATCTTTTTTGTTTTTTATAGCCATTACATCAATAGTTATGTGTAATGCTAACTATTTATGTCTATTTGGAAGAGAAGTATGTCACTAGATTATTAACATTGACCTTCTAATGGTTATGGATGGTAAGAGTCAATAACATATGATAATAGAACTAGTTGAGGAGTCAAACCATACTTTGCATACACATCAATGAGTATAAATGAAAAACAGAGAAATAAATAAATTTATTTGTGAATAAAAAATTACTATTTAGAAAAATTAGAAAGGTTTATCTAATTTACAGATTTGAAGCTTACTGGAGGGATCATAAGTCTTAGTAAGGTAATACATTAACCTAAACTTAAAATGTTTAGATATAATTCGTTCTTCAGCTAATGTTAGCATGAACGTTGTTCATATTTTCTAGGATAGGAGTCCACATTTATCCACTCTAGTTAAAATAAATGAGTATATGAAAAATAAACATCATGTACTAGAGAAAATTGTATTCATTAATTCTAGGATTAAGTAAATGCAGATAAAAGGACAATTAAATGTATATAGCTACATATCCTTGAAGCAAAATTTCAGTTACAGAATTCTTACCCATCCACTAGTGCATAATGTAACTACATGCTCATTCGGAATTCTATCATAACGGTTGTACATTCCACCATGCCCTTGAATAGTCCCAACACGGTGATTAATGACTATATATGTCATCCCTTTAACTTTGTACTGATTCATCTTATTAAGTAAAGCTTTTAAGAGATGCTTAGAATCATATGAAGAATTGAGAGAATAAAGGTTTGTAGAAGGTAACTTATCATAAAAGAAAGCTGGGCATATGCTTGCTAATTTATTCATGAAAATTCATAAGTACAATAAGAAGCCTCAGTGAATTCTTCCTAAGGAGTGGGAAATGTTAGTTAAACATTGGATGAAGGATGCAAGGTTTAAGAAGATGAACGAGATTGATAAAAAGCTAAGTCATCTACCAAGGGTAGTTCTCTACAGGTTTACTTCTCTAGCTTAACAGGAAGCTAAATCTTCTTTATCACTGAAATTACTTTTCCACTTAGACATAAGAGGAGGGGAAGGACATTCTTTAGGTAAAGAAAGTTTTTTCTTGGCATAACCATTTCATGTTATATGATTAGCAAAATAATGAGTATGAAAAAATTATATTATTTTATGGTTCTCAAACTTGTTTGATAGTTTTCATCTTGTAAAATGCCTAAAGACTTCTTTGATTGGACTAGATTAGAACTCAATTTTATAAGTTGAATATCTTCAATACATGTTGGAAATGGTTAAATCATTGTTTATTATATTCAGGTTTATGGATGTGCTTTTCTAAACTATGTGGCACAATAGGTTGATATCAACGAGAGAATGTAAGCTATCCTTCTTGATTGACTAATTGAGGTGTAGTAAATATTTCCTCTGCTGAGGTAATAAATTTATTCAAAAATATCTCAATGAATACTTACCTTATTATGATAAACAGGTACATCACAAGTTTGACCTCAGGGATGAAATGATGTTCTTGACTGTTAACTTGATAGATCGATTCTTAGAGAAGCAAGGTATCATTAGAAAGAACTCCAGCTTGTTAGTTTGGTTGCAATGTTATTAGCATGCAAGTATGTGAAAGTTTATGCTTCACCAGTGGAAGATTTAGTGGTGTTTTTGGACAAAGCCTATACAAGGAAGGAGATTCTTGAAATGATAAATTTCTAGTCTCATAATAGCTAGAATTAGTTACGTTGCTCTACCTATGTAAGCCTCTAATTTAAGTAGTAGTTACTTTATATTCTAAATTTATATTATAATATTAATATCGTTCAATTCAGAATAGATATCTTCAAACATTGGAGAATTTCTGTCAGTATTTGCCAGAAGATATTCAAGGAATGCCACTTAGCCAAGAGTAGGATAAGAGAGTCTGGCTAGGCTCAATTGGTGATCTGAGTAGCTAAGGATATGATTATGGCATACAATAATGGATCTTTCATGAATATCATTTTGAGCTAGAAGGCCTAGGTAGTTCCTATGACAATGGATCGAGAAAGACTAATTTGGCTTTAGAGTAGAAGATAGCTGAGCTATCTAGCCAAGTCGAAGCTGAACATGCTAGCAAAAAATGGAGGAACATAGAGTATGCAGGTCTTAAGGCTCAATTTGATGTATTACTTGCTTTGGGAGGGATTCCCCCATGTCCTAGTGATGTCGTTTGCCCTTTTTAACCTTCTTAATCTCAACCTACTCAACATCCCATAAATGGTCAACAAAGAGATTCGATTGGTGAGTCTAGTAGTGAGGCTAAATTTTTAAACCACGTTTCCTGGTGGCATTGATTGAGTCAATTATTAACAGATTCTAGCAGCTAAATTTCCAAACCATGATATATGGGATGTTGAGTAGGTTGAGATTGAGAAGGTCGAGAAGGGAAAGCGATATCACCAAGACAAGGGAAAATTCCTCTCGAAGGACGTAATGTATCAAATTGAGCCTGAAGACCTGCATACTCTATGTCCCTCTATTTTCCCTACCATGTGTAGCTTCTATTTGGCTAGATAGCTCAGCTATCTACTACTCTAAAGCCAAATTAGTCTTCCTCAATCCATCATCATAGGAACTACCTAGGCCTTCTAACTCAGAATAATAATCACGAAAAGTCCGTTATGGCATACCATAAGCATATCCATATCTACTTGGACCACCGATTGAGTCTAACTAGACTCTCTCATCCCGCTCTTGGCTGAGTGGCATGCCTTGAATATCTTCTGGCAAACTCTAATGAAAATCCTCCAACGCTTGAAGATACTGATTTTGAATTGAGTGATAATAATATTAGAATATAAATGTAGTATATAAATTAGCTACTATTTAAATTAGAGGCTTACATACGTAGAGCAAAATATATTAATTGTAACTAATATGAGACCAAAAATTTATCATTTCAAGAATCTTCTTCCTTGTATAGGCTTTGTCCGAAACTTTCACATACTTGCATGCTAATAGAATTGCAACTAAATCAACAAGTTGAAACTTTTTTCTAACAATACCTTGCTTCTCCAAGAATCATTCTATCAAGTTGACAGTCAAGAACAACTCTCATCCCTGAGCTCAAACTTGTGATGTACCTATTTATCAGAATAAGCTAAGTATTCATTGAGATATTTTTGAACAAATTTATTAACTTAGCAGAGGGTACATTTACTACACCTTAATTAGCCTATCAATAATGATAGCTCGCATTCTCTCATTGATGTCAACCTGTTGTACCATACAGTTTGGAGAAGCATAACCATAAATCTAAATATAATAAAAAAAGATTTAGTCATTCCTAGTATATATTGAAGATATTCAACTTATAAAATTAAGGTCTGACCAGTCCAATCAAAGAACTCCCTAGGCATTTTACAAGATGAAAAATACCAAACAAGGTGAGTACTTGCATTTACTTTGTTAGCTAGTTTTAACACTGCTTTGGTTGTGTATGCTTCTAATATGGAATGTAAAGGTGAGTTAGTGCACGACACATGTAAGTTAAGCATTGCTACTAATTGCATACATATATTTGACTGTTTAAATATTGATTTAACTTGATGGGCTCCCAAAAATCAAAATTTATATTATGTCATCGTGATTCTGATTATTTATGATCTATATATTCTGATTACATTCTGCTAAAAGCTATACTTGATCGTTAAAGATTGCGATCACTGCTCTAGCTCTATAATAGTTGTACATGTTATATTAGCTGGTTGATAGCATTATTAAGCTCTGAGTTGACTTACAAGGGATTAATTGTAACTTACACCATCTGATTGGCACGAATACTTATCTTGACCCTTGTTTATCAGTGTGAGTAGTTTGGTGTGGATGCTATGTAGTAGTTGAGAAGCTGGGTTTCTGTGAATGTGTTATATGTGGCTGTCTATACTAAATATGTGTCGAATATGATGATGTAAGATAGTAATCATTGTATTGATGACTGTACTAGCTGTAATAACTATATTAGCTGAGTTCTAGTTTTTTTTAAACTATGAAAAGATTTAGTAAAGGCATGATATGGAGTAATGCCCTGTGATAGGTATGTATTCTGGCTTGACTCCTCTCTGTATGAATGTGTAGCCTGATGCTATTGAGATATGCTAGTTGTGAGGTTGTTTATTCATTATATATCATATTATGGACTAATTCTAGTATACATATGACTCTGTTGGACTTGATTGTTAGATACTTATGATATACCTGTGATTATCTATGTTTACTCTAAGCACTTGCAATTGAATAGATTGCGGTGTACTTGGCCTTGGGTATGACCTTACTCTAGTCTAAGAGATATATACTTTTATATACAGTTGTTAGTTTTTATGCACCTGTTATCCTTACCTGACACTAGGTTACCTACTATAGTTTGAGAGAGCTGATAGTTATGGTTTATTGGGCTTTGTGACTCTTGTCTTGACATGATGTTGCTGGATCTCTAGATTGTAGTGGATGACTATTTCTATTCCTCGAGACTTGGAGGATGCTCCTCATACTCTGAGATTCAATGTCCACATTCGAGTGTCTGAGACCTGGATGATGCTCCCCCATTTTGTAGTCTTTGATGGACACTATTGGGATGCCGAGTCACGAATATCGATTTCGAGGTTCGAGCACTTGTTGATTTCTTTTGGGTTTGAGACCCTGATAGAGAGATGTGAGCTATATCCTATGGGTTTTTTGGGGTTATCTATGATTTAGGTACTATGTTAATGGGTTAGTACTGGGATTGTTCTATTGTATGGAGATAGTACACTATTAGCGAACTGGCACATAGTTGCCTCAGGCTATACCCTTTGTAGCAGCTGGGCTTGGATGTGATTTTTGGTAGATGACACATCTCTGTTTGTCTATCCTCTTAGGCCTTAACTTCAGTAGTTAGGCTATACCGATGCTTTCTCAAAGTTGTTATACATAGAGCCGTATTATTATATTACGGGATTGGATGTCATATCTTGACACAAGATAATACTTTGGATTGGATGTCACATGCTGGCATGATATACATTCTCAGATCGAGTTTTACCTAACGGCATTGTATACAATCTAGTATAGGGTGACTCAATCCTTCATAATGAGATAGATTTGTAGTCCACGGGAGATTCATCCCACTATCATATATGTATGTATTGGACCAGGTGTCATATTCCAACAGGATTGGGTGCCATATTCCAACACAACACTAGGGCTCAGATACTACGAGTTGGCATGGGATGCACTATTCTATATGGGTTCTACCAAAGAACCTATACCTACCTTGATTATGCATGGGTGTACCCTTACACCTTGACTATATGATACTAAGAGTTCATTTCCGTTGTGTTCTATCAGTAGGGTTATGATATGTTACTAGATTATGACTATTAGGATATGAGGATGCTACTGATACACTTACGTACAATTAGCTCGATTCCCACTGTTTTTGTTCTTCTAGCTTTGCACAATTGGGTCTCTGAATGCCACATGCATAATTGGCACTGAATTTATAGGTTCACCAGTCGGTTACACACATGTGGATTATCTAGTTATGGGCTTTTGTGATTCTCTCGATATGCTTTTTCCTTGTCCTGGGTTCTAATTTTCTAGCTTTACTACATTTTATATATTTGGTCATACTATATTTATTGTATTTCACTCAGTCGATCAATGATGCTTATTAGGTACCTTTTTCTAGTATTCACCCATAAATTTTTGCATGTTCGCACGGTGCAGATCCATGTTATATTGCTGATGGTTGCGGGATTCATGAGCATTCAGGATGCACTTGGTGAGCACTAGCATCTCTAGCTACTCGTAGTCTCCTTCCTTTTTGATGACAGTCTTTTGTATTGAAACATTATCCTTGTACAACATAGTGGCTTGTATTTATAGGAGCATTCCTGGTTATGTACCTTATTATTACTATCTCTCTCTCTCTCTCTCTCTATCTATCTATCTATCTATCTATCTATATATATATATATATATATATATATATGTGTGTGTGTGTGTGTGTGTTTATTCCTATCATAGTTCTATACAGTTGACTTTTAGATTCATGGTAGAGTGTGTTGGTTTATTCAGGCATATCTAGT